>CAUYRT010018544.1:0-45897 GCA_963574885.1 Lepilemur ruficaudatus | reverse complement strand
TAGCTCACAGCAACCTCAAACTCCTGGCCTCAAGTAATTCCCCTGCCTCAACCTCTCAAGTAGCTGGGACTACAGGTACGCGCCACCAGGCTCAGCTAATTTTTCTATTTTTTGTAGAAATGAGTCTCACTTTTGCTCAGGCTGGTCTCAAACTCCTGGCCTCAAGCAATCTCCTGCCTTGGCCTCCCAGAGTGCTAGAATTATAGCGTGAGCCACCACGCCCAGCCATATTTCTATATTTTTTGTCACTGTTCTTGCACAAGATCGCCCAAATAGGAATGTCAGAGCCTGTTTTTTCATTCATGCAATTCAGTTCCAGAGCCTGTCTCTCAATCAAAACAGGCTCTGACATTCTTAGTACGGCAATATTGTACAAGTTCTTTAACCTCTCAATTCCTTGATTTCCTAATCTATAACATGGAATAGTCATCATATCTGATACTACTGATATAAGGATAAGTTAGTTAATAAAGAGAGCACTTAGAGAAAGGTGTAGCATATTATAAATGCTCAAGAAATGTTAGCTATCATTGTTTTTCACAAAAAACCAAGATAGATATATATTTTAAATGTAAATTAAAACACAATCTAAATAATCATATACATTCATTCATATGTATACATCAGGAACACATATACATTAATATAAACAGATACAAAGCAGGTTGCAAAGTTATAAATTAAATGTGAGGGAAGCTGATAGGATTGGGGATGCAGAGTAAAAGTGAAAATCATAAAAATAAATTAAAAATAAAAAGAGGATGTGCGTGGACTGGAGACGGGAGTGTGCAGTAACTTGGATCCTCTCTCAGGGAAGTTTAAATGTGACACACAGAAACGGTGGTCGATGCAAGGGAGGATATGGAAAGCTAGGATCTCAAGCAAGAATCAGGAGAACAAAAGACAGAGTCACATGAACAGCAGAATCGTACAGTGAGGAGCCACAGTAGAGGGTGGAACCAGGAGCCACTGTGTACTTTCCCCTGGTTCCAGAGGTCCCCCTGGAACCTCTTTGCTTCCTTAGCTTCCCATGTATCTATTCATCAATGGGCCCCAATACCTGACACTACTTCAATGTGTCCTCACTGTTTAAAATTAAAGATAGCCTAATAATATCTCAGTTCGCTTAGGCACTCCACAGAGAACATTGCCGAGGCAGGTGATAGAACACTTCAGTTCAACTTGAGATATAAAATATAAGGACACAGAAAATTCATATTATGACTTTCAAGACAACTGTTAGTTTTCTCTCACTCCAATTCCTGCACTGTACACTAGGTGGGGCCACAATGGAAAAAAAAAAAAAAAACAGTATTTTTAAGATCTCTGTGCATGATGATCCATCATTCCACTACTTTGTATTACATCAAGAATCTGCAAAGATTTAAAATACTTTAATTTCTTTGCACATCAAGAATGAGTTTTGTGGGATCTGAGGTTTTATTCCTGGTAAACAGGTGTTATGAAATAACGCAAGCAAAGTTCCCAGCAGAGTGACTAACACATAGCATATACTCAAAAAGTTGCTATCTTCCCAACCACTTTCCTCAAGCATGGCTCTAATATTCAAGAAAAAAGTTGTCAAAACTTATCAAATTAATTGATTGCCACTTATATTGAATAATACAAGTAGGAAGGAATATAACTGATGAGAAATCTGGAATGTAGCTCCTGGGACTTATATATTGATACCTAGATAAGGGACTTGGGGAAATACAGGTGGTATTAATTTGTTTTTTTTCCATTTTTTTTTCTCTTCCTAGAAGAAAATTTTAAGGAAGAAAAGAAAGAAAAGGCATAGAAGTGAAGTATTTTCAGTGCAGATAGTACTGAAGATTACAGTTAAGTTATTCAGGCAATGAAATATAATGGGCCTATTGGAAAATGATTAAGTATGTCTTTAAGAGAGAAAAAATGTTTTGCAGCTCTCGTGAACTGTATGGCTTAAGGCAACCTTGACTTGAAGGGGAGGGAGGACAAGTGGACAGGTCAAAGTATAAATCTGAGAACAAGACTTGAATCAAGAGTAGAGAATGTACAATTCTTCCTAAGGAGAAAATACCAGCAGAAATTGAGGAACAATCATTGTAGCCACCATTCTATGTAGACCAACACACAAAATATGAAAAATAAACACAGTAAAGTAAAGGCTTATTACCACCATTTAAGCACCATAGCGTCAGGGCCATGCTTGAAGTGTTTTTGGGGATAGGTATTAGGGGTCTCAATCGGGGGTGGGAAATCCTCTAAAACTGATTTATGTGAGTAACTGTACAACTTGGTAAATTTACTAATAACCATTTAATTGTACACTTAAAATGGAGTAAAGACATGATGTGTAAATTACACTTCAATAAAGACAAAATAAATAAATAAATAAAACATCAAAAAAAAAAAAAAAAAAGCAAAGGCTCAGTTGCAATCAGAGTAGGAAATATATCCTGCAGTTACATCCCTCCATTGTCATGCCTGCCTACTGAACAGTATCACTGCCTGAAAGAAACACTGAGCTGGTAAATGACCCATTCTCCTTGGAAGTTGTGTAACTTGGTCTGGGTTTCAAGCCATTGAGACATTATCTTTGCCCAGGGTGCTGAGCCTTGCCAGAAAGGACAGTGCCATAGAAGCTTAACTCAAACCTATGGTAGTGCCTGATTCTGACCAAAATTCATGAACATACTATTAAAAAGCTTGTGGATATTTCAATAAAGAAGTGGGCATGGGGTATCAAAATGGGCTCATTTTGATCAACTCAGACAAACTGTTCTAATTTCTTTTTTGGTGGGTTTACTGGACTGGTAAAGAAGAAAGAAGGGGATGTTATAGGCAGAAAGGAATCTGACAAAAACTCCCCTGATACCCTCACAAACCAATGTAAGGAGCTGGATGGATTTTGGTAGCTATCCAAACAATGCTGATTAATGGATCAGTGCCATCCTGAGAGATATTTCTCTGCAACTGAATGCTGCAGGGGAAATGCTTGGTCCTATTTTGTCCGGCATTTTGATTAACAACTTGGATAAAGACACAGATGGCATGCTTATCAAATTTGTGGATGATATAAAGCTGAGAGTTATAGTTAATATGCTGGATGTCAGAGTCAAGATTTAGAACCCTTTAAAAGCTGGAATAATGAGCTGCAACTAAGAATAGGAAAGGGAATACAGGTAAAAGCATAGTTCCACATTCTGGTACCCAAAGAGTAACTGAACATATATACTCAGAATGGCGGATGCAGAACCTTACTTTATAGTAGTTTTAAAAACCAGACTTTGGGAGTCTTTTGACTGCACACCGAAAATGAATCAATAGCTACTATACAAATTAAAGTACGGATTTCATTTACTGTAATGTAAATGCCATTTACTGAGAAGCATTTATGATGGTTTATAAAACAATACAAAACATGCACAAAAGTAGTATTAAAATGGCCCAAAGAAAGTGGAAAAATGCAATACCATATTACAAGTATTGTATTCCTATTTATTCAAGAGACATTTTTTTGAGCATCAACATTGTCCTAAGACATATTTTTTGCCTATTATACGTCTACATTTGCTTGTCCTTCACGTTTTAGACCACATTTTCTTCCCTAGAGTGGTGTTCCCTGATTCTCCACTTTAAATGATGCCCTCTCACCCTTCTTATTATCTCATAGCACCTTTATCCTTTTTGCTCAGAGCCCTTAGGGCAATTTGAAATGATATATTCTGTGTATATATTTTCTTGATATTTCTCTCAACTACTAGACTGCCCAGAGATCACATCTGGTTTTCCTAACACTATATAGCCAAGGTGTAACATAGTTTTGGAGCATCACAGGTGTTCCATAAGTATGTCCTACATGAATGAGTAAATGAGCCAAGAATTAGGGGCTAACAATCTGGAAGGGGAGAAAGACATGCAAAGAGATAAAGCCTCATATAAATCATATTCTACATGAAGGTATGACTAAATTTCTGGGAGAGTACAAAAGCAGCCTGGTGAAGGTGGGGGAAAAGGTTTTTTGAAGAAACTTACTTGAGTCAGGGTTCAAAGAAGAGAAGAAGTTCACCTTAAAGAGAAAAAAAGACACCACACTGAGGAAAGAACACAGGCAAAGGAACGGAGTCTTGGAAGGACAGAAGGTGCGTGGGGAACAGTGGGAAGAAGTCCAGCATCGTTAGAGCATATGGTACGTGAAATGTGTGGTTGAAAATGACATTGGGACACTATGTTCCCTTTGCTATCATTTAAGTGTTTATTGCCAAATGGAAGCACATTGGAGAAAAACAAGCACAATGACGAAAAAGGTGAGAAAGCGTCATATAAGTCAGAATACAAAAAAAATCTGAATATTGAGCCTAAAAAATAAAACATTTTTAAGTGGAGGAGGTAATACATGTATTTTCAAATTTTTGAAAAGCTCTTATGCAGGCGATATTTTAGATTTAATTTTTAATTAATAAAGTTAATTTGGAATCCACGGGTGAAGGGAGCTACATTTAGACTTAAAAAATAAAGACCTTTCCAATTTTAAAATTATTCATCTGACTTTTCTAGTAATATGCTTCTCTTGTCAGTGAGGACGTTTTAGCTGATTCCACCACAACAATGTCAGATAAAAACATTTCTTAAGAGTTCCCTTTGTCAACATCATTCTTATCACCTACCTTGCCCGCCTATAAACTATTCCAAAATCTATATCCCAAAGCTATAACTACAGAAATTTCTTTGCCTGACTTCTATCAAATATTTGTAGGTGTGTGTGTATGTGTGTGTGTGTGTGTGTGTGTGTTTAACATTTCTAATAATTGGTCCACTCAGTCCTCAAATCATCCAAAACTGAGTTCTTCATTTTCTACTCACAAGCTTGATATTTACCCTTGTTAATGTCACCATCCATTACCAGCTCTGTTTTAAAATTATTCCCCAACCCACTGTGTTTTTGCACCTCCAGTGTCTTCCTGTCCCATCCTCAAGGTTGCCCCCTTTTTCCATTCTCACCGGGACCACTCTCTTGTGGCTGGTTTCTCTACCTTTAATTTTACTTTTATCTAATCCAACCTCAACCCTGAAGCCAGAATTACCTTTCTAAAATAAACATGGACTCTATTACAGCCCTGGTTAGGGCCCCTGGTTTCTAAGCTGTAGTGTCCAGACAGTTTGAGATTTGCAGAATCAGCGGGAGAGAGAAAGGTAAGTTAGGGCCCTTGCTTGTGGGTTCCTCTCATCGCCAGGCAAGAAACCTTATCCATGGGGGCAGTCCTTGGGCAAAGTCCTTTTCTGATGGGTGTGTTCAAGATAAACTTTATTGGGTAAATACGTCACCAAAGCAAAAAGGTTGAGGATTATTGGCGTAAAGCTGGGTTATGCTGGTGCCTGCAGCTGTTTTCCAGAGGACAATTTCAAAATTTAATATTTAAAATATTGTGTATCTTTCAGCTTATAGAGCTGTCTCGTAAGTGTAAGGAGGTTATGTTTACTTTTATGTTGATACATACTTCAGTAATTTTATCCTAAAACAAATTTTGGCTAACACCGGAGCTCTGTTAGACATGAGTCCCTTAAAAAACAAGTTCAAACATTACTCAAGTTTGGGGGAAAAAAACTACCTCAAATAACAAAGCCTCTTTAACATAAGTTCTTAAAGAGATTTAACTCCAATGCACATTTCCAGCCTAGTCTTCTATGACCTACATACACCTTAATCACACAAGACCAGTTAATGTTACCAAGCCAAAATGCATTATTTTCTCCTTTAAGATTCAGATTAAATATCCCCCTTCTCTGAGGCGCTATTCTTGAAACCTGAAACCATTCCAGATTTTATCACTGTCTTAACAGAACACTTCATTCAACTTTTTCTTCTGGTATGCTTCACATTTAATTAATTTACAGGTCTATTCTTATCATTCTCCAGAGAATCCTCCAAATGAGTCAAAATCGCTAGTATCAATATTTTAGATATACGTGTGAATATATGTGTATGCATATGTATATGCACACATACATGTGTATATTATATGTATATATAATACATACATAGACCTGTTTTATTTTTATATATATTTGCACCAAATCTTTCTTTTAAATTATTATAAATTCTTCATTAATTAGATCTGAAAAATTATTTTTAATTTCAACAGCTTCACTGAGATACAATTCACATAAAATTTATTCATTGGAAATGTAAAATTCAATGTTTTCTTGGTATATTCACAGAGTTGTACAACTATTAGCACAATTTTAGAACATTTCCATCACCCCAGAAAGAAATCCCGTATCCATTAACAGTCTTGCACACTCTCCCCTAGTTTTCCTCTCCCAGCACTAGGCAACCACTAATCTAAATTCTGTCTCTACAGATGTCTTAGTTCCTTCCTGCTTCACAAAGTACCTTAGCCTGGGTACTTTGTAAACAATAGAAATTTGTTTCTCTCAGTTCTGGAGGCTGGGAAGTCCAAGATCAGCATGCTGGCAGATTTGGTGTCTGGGGAGGGACAGTTCTTCATAAATGACCTTCTTGCTTTGTCCTTACAGGGACAAACAGGTTCCTTCAAACCCTCTTATAAGGGCACTAATCCTATTCATGAGGGTGGAGCCCTCATAACCTAATCACCTCCTAAAGGCCCCATTCTCAATACTATTGTGTTGGGGATTAAGTTTCAACATATGAATTTTGGAGGGACACATCCATTCATATCATAGCAATAGATTTGATCATTTTGGATATTTCATGTAAATAGAAGCATACATTACTTGCTCTTTTGTAATTGGTTTCTTTCACTTAGTATAATTATATCAGGATTCATCTATTTTGAAGCAGGTATTAGTACTTCATTCTTTTAATTGCCTATTAATATATGCATATGCTACATTTTTTAATCCATTTTAGTTGATAAAAATTTGGGTTTTTACTTCTCTGGATATAATGAGTAAGGCTACTAAACATTTGTGTACAGATTTTTATGTAGATGTATGTTTTCATTTCTCTTGGGTATATATTTCATCTCTGTTGGGTCATATGGTAGCTCTATGTTTACCTTTCTGAGGAACTGCCAAATAGTTTTGAAAGCAGCTGAATTATTTTACATTCCCACCAGCAATGTGAAAGAGTTCCAATTTCTTCATATTCTTGCCAATACTTGTTTTTTATCTTTTTGATTATAGCCATTCTAGTAGGTAAGCAGTGGTATTTCATTGAGTTTTGGATTTGCATTTTCTTAATGACTAAGGATATTGAGGATCTTTTCATATGATTTTGGCCTTTTTTTGGTATTTTCTTTGGAGAAATGCTTATTTAGATCCTTGGATCATGTTTCAACAATAAAAAGACAAATACTTTTATTTCTTGGCTTATAAGAATTCTTTATATAGTCTATGTACAAGACCTTTATCAGATATATCACTTCCAAATATATTCTCCCATTCTGCGCTTTGTCTTTACTCATTTTTTTTAGCTATACTGCGGTCTAATTGACAAATAGAAATTACATATATTTGACATGTACAGTGTGATGTTTTGATATTCACATGTTATGTAATTATTTCCATCAAGCTAAATATCACATCCTTCACATCACAAAGTTACTATTGTGTGTGTGTGTGTGTGTGTGGTAACAATTTTAAGATTTACTCTCTTAGAGAATTTCAAGTATATATTATTATCAACAATAGTCACTGTGATGTACGTTGGTGTACATTTTTACTCATCTTAAAACTACAAGTTTGTACCCTTTGATCAGCATCTCCTCATTTCCCCTAACAACAGCCCCTGGTAACCACTCATCTACTTTCTGCTTTTATGAGTTTGTCTTCTTTAGATTCCACATATAAATGAGATGTAGTATTTGTCTTCTTTGTCTGGTTTATTTCACTTAGTGTAATGCCCTCCAGGTCATCCATATGGTTGCAAATGGAAGAATTTCTTTCTTTTGTAAAGCCACATAATGTTTCATCATATATATGTATACATTATATACTTATATATATTTGTACACATTAACACAAATACATACACAATGAAATTTCTTAATTCATTTTATCCATTAATCTGTCAACAGATACTTAGGTTGTTTCTATATCTTGGCTATTGGGAATCACACTGCAATGAACCTTTTGAGAGAATGATTTCATTTCTTTGTATATAAACCCAGAAATCAGATTGCTGGATCATATGTTAGGTCTAATTTTATTTTTTGAGGAACTTCCATACTATTTTCCATAACAACTGAACCAATTTATAGTCCCACCACACATGTATAAGGGTTCTCTTCTCTCTACAGCTCACCAACATTTGTTATCTTTTGACTTTTTGAGAGCAGACATTCAAATAGCTGTAAGGTGATACCACATAAATCTGTTGGATAATTAATGAGGTTGAGCAACTTTTCATATACCAGTTGGGCATTTCTCCGTAGAAAAATGTCTATTAAGTTCCTTTGTCCATTTTCCAATTGGGTTATTTGTTCTACTCAGCCACAAAAAAAAAAAAAAAAAAAAAATGGTGATCTAGCACCTCTTGTATTATCCTGAATAGAGCTGGAGGAGCTCATTCTACTAAGTGCAGTATCACAAGAATGGAAAAACAGGCACCAGCTGTACTCACCATCAAATTGGTATTAACTGAGCAACACTTACATGCACAGATAGTAATAACCTTCATTGGGTGTCAGGCAGGTGGGAGGGGGGTTTAGGGGATATATACCACATTTTATTAATCCACTCATGTATTGATGGGCACTTGGGTTGTTTCCACATCTTTGCAATTGTGAATTGTGCTGCTATATACTTTCTAGTACAGATGTATTTTTTTATAGAATGTCTTTTGTTCTTTTGGGTGGATGTCCAGTAATGGCATTGCTGGATCAAATAGTAGTTCTACTTGTAGCTCTTTGAGGTATCTCCGTATTATTTTCCACAGAGGTTGTACTAGTTTGCAGTCCCACCAGCAGTGTATGAGTGTTCCTATCTTTCGGTATCCATGCCACATTTATTGTTTTAGGACTTTTTGATAAAAGCCATTCTCACTGGAGTTAAGTAATATCTCACTGTGATTTTGACATGCATTTCCCTGATGATTAGAGATGTTGAGCAATTTTTCATATGTTCCTTGGCCATTAGTCTGTCTTCTTATGAAAAGTTTCTGTTCATGTCGATTGCTCACTTTTTAATGGAGGTTTTTGATTTTTTCTTGCTGATTTTTCTGAGTTCTATATAGATTCTAATTATCGGCCCTTTGTCGAATGTGTAGCATGCAAATATTTTCTCCCATTTTGCAGGTTGTCTAATTGCTCCCTGACTGTTTCCTAGGATGTGCAGAAGCTTTTCAATTTGATCAAGCTCCATTTACTTATTTTTGTTGTTGCTGTGACTGTCTTTGGGGTCTTCTTCATAAATTCTTTCCCTAGGCCAATGTCTATAAGAGTTTTATCAACATTTTCTTCTAGAATTCTCATAGTTTCATGCCTTAGATTTAGGTCTGTTGTCCACCGTGAGTTGATTTTTGTGAGAGATGAGAGGTGCAGTTGCTGTTTTAGTCTTCTACATGTGGCTATCCAATTTTCCCAGCACTATTTATTGAATAAGGATTCCTTTCCCCAGTGTATGTTTTTGTCTCCTTTGTCAAAGATGAGATCTTATCAGTAAGCCCTTGTTATCAGCAACTGTTAAATAGGTTGAAATTAGAAAACACAACATAATAAATAAATGAGATAAGGTGAATATGTGACCTCGAGACAAGGGGATACCCCATACCCTGTAAAAAACAAAATAAAAGTGAAAGGAAATACTGATTCCATATATTGTTATTCAAGGAAATAACCAAAACCCTATTCACATTCTTTATTAAAAAATTATAGCCAACAATATATTGCCTAATAATTTTCCAGATTATAACGTCAATCATTCCCATAAATTCCCATGTGTAGATATTACATATGAAAAAAAATAACACTATCTTCTAATGTAGTGTTCTACATTAGGCTTCTTCTGAAGCCTTCTAATACTTGAGAAAAATTTAAAATTCTTTTTTATTAACACATCTTTAAAGAGTTTGCCTTTAAAAACATGACAGCTTTCTTCACATATAAGTTTTAATAATTGCCCCAAAGATATCTAGGCCCCAATCCTTGGAACGTGTGAATACTACCCTATTTGTCAAAAGGGACTTTGCAGATGTAATTAAATGAAGGATATTGAGATGGGAAGTTAGTTCCAGGTTGTCCACACAGGCCAGACAATCGTACATGTTCTTATAAAAAGGAGTCAAAAGAAGATTTGACAGAAAAGAAAAACGCAATGTGATACTGAAGCAAGATGCTATGCCACTGGATTTAAAGACACAGGAAGGTGCCATAGGCCAAGAAATGCAAAGAATGGAACTCTAGAAACTGGAAAAGGCCTGTAAAAGCCTTTTCCACTAGAACCTCAGGAGTGAGGAAGATCCTGACTAGACATTGATTTTGACCTAGTAAAACTGATTTTGGACTTCTGGCTTTTAGTACTTACTATGAGGTAATAAGTATGTGGGCTTTTTTTTTTTTTTTCCTTTTTTATTTATTTATTTATTTATTTATTTTTATTTAAGCATATTACAGGGCACAAATGTTTAAGTTACATATATTGCTTTTGCTGTACCCTAGTCAGAGCTTCAAGCGTGTCCATCTCCCAGATGGTACACACTGCAACCATTAGGTGTGAATATACCCATCCCCTCCTCCCACCTCCCATTTGCCTGACACCCGATGAATGTTACTATTATATGTGCATTTAAGTGTTGATCAGTTAACACCAATTTGATGGTCAGTACGTGTGGTGCTTGTTTTTCCATTCTTGTGATACTTCACTTAGTATAACAGGCTCCAGCTCTATGCAGGATAATACAAGATGTGCTAGATCACCATCGTTTTTTGTGGCTGAGTAGAACTCCATGGCACACATATACCACATTTTATTAATCCACTCATGTATTGATGGGCACTTGGGTTGTTTCCACATCTTTGCAATTTTGAATTGTGCTGCTATAAACATTCTAGTGCAGATGTCTTTTTTATAGAATGTCTTTTGTTCTTTTTTTGCCCAGTAATGGGATTGCTGGATCAAATGGTAGTTCTACTTGTAGCTCTTTGAGGTATCTTTGAGATACCTCAAAGGGCTACAAGTAGAAATGTGTGTTGTTTTAAGCCACAAAATTTGCAGTTTTATTATAGCAGCCATGGGGAAGAAATACATAGTATGTAGATTAAAATTATTTATGTATGTATTTTGTGAACTATTATTGAGTACGTACGATGTGCTGAAACTTTGCCAGGTGTTTGTGATGACAGTGTGATGAAGTAGACACAGTCCATCCCTCAAGGAGCACACAGCCCTCAGTGGCAGGATAGACTAGCAGCAAAGGAGGAAAAATAGGAGATGTATCAGGATTGGGGACATGCATCTTTCTAAGGGACATAAAGCAGATATGCTCAGTACCTAATGAGTTCTCATGGTTGAAGAAGGGCTGCCTGGAAAGATTGTCTGTGGTTTTTTAAAGAGGGTGACATTTCTTATGGAAGTCCAGGAAGGTTATTAGGAGAATTGGAAATCTGAGAATTAGATTGCAAGGTGTTGGGGGGGGGCATTAAAGCCACACCTGGAGGTAAGTTTATAGGTACAGAGGAAGACAAAAGGCAAAAGCCTCCTGAAAGTGAATGGTATGTATTGAGATAAGCAAGAACCTGAGAATGGTGGAGTTCAGAGTGGGGTGGATGAGGGATGAAGCTTTAGGATTTAAAGAAGAGTGAAATCAAAACAACAATGAATTATCATCTTACCCCAGTCAGAATGCCTTTAACCAAAAAGACAGTGAATAACATACACTGATGATGGTGTGGAAACAGGGGTTGGTTTGAATATAAATTAGTGCAGCTATTATGGAAAACAGTATAGAAGTTCCTCAAAAAACTAAAACTATAACTACCATATGATTGAGCAAACCCACTGTTGGGTACATATCCAAGACAACGGAAATCAATGTATGGAAAAGATACCTACACGCCCATGTCTATTGCAGCTCTATTTACAACAGACAAAAAAGTGCCTATCCATAGATGAATAAAGAAAATGCAGTGGTATATACACAATGGAATATTATTCAGCCACAAGAAAGAATGAAATCCTGTCATTTGCAGTGACACGGATGGAAGTGGAAATAAACAAGCACAGAAAGAGAGATATCACATGTTCTCATTCATATGTGGGAGCTAAGGAAGGACATCTCATGAAGACAGAGAGCAGACTGGTGGTCACCAGAGGCTTGGAATGGTAGTGGGTAGGCATAAGGAGCAGTTGATTAATGGGTACAAATATACACTTAGATCGAAGAAATAAAACCTGGTGTTTGACAGATTAGTAGGCTGCATATAGTTAACATCAATTGATTGTACATTTCAAAATAGCTAGAAGAGAATAATTTGTATGTCCCTAACATAAATACAATATAAGTGGACATATAAGAATAACATTTATTGGGTGTTGGGCAGATGGGAGGGGGGAGGAAGGGATGAGTATATACATACATAATGAGTGTGATGCGCACCATCTGGGGGATGGACACGCTTGAAGCTCTGATTCTGGGGGGGGGAAGGGAGGGAAGGCAACACACGTAGCCTAAACATTTGTACCCCCACAATATGCTGAAATAAATATTTAAAAAAAAATTTAAGGTGATGACCATCCCAATTACCATGATCTGATCATATGAATGTATCAAATTATCAGAGGTACCCCCCAAATATGTACTTCTATCATGTATGGTTTAAAAAATTAAAAAGGAGTGTAAAAATCATAAAAGGCCTCATATGCCATGGTAAGAGGTCGGGCAATGGGTTGCCATTGACAGCTTAAAATCTATCAGAGTGATAATCAGATTTCCTCTCTGGAAAGACTCCTGTCATTGAAATGGGAGAAAGGGTGGCAGCAGGAAGGAATGAGGACAGTGGACCCCTGCAGCAAACCTGTCAGAAAGGTGCAGCAGCCTGAACTAAGGCAGAGCAATGGGGATGAAGAAAAGTGGACAGAAGAGAGAAACATCTCTAAAGCAGCAATACCGTACAAAGTTTATATCAACAACCATGTTAAAACAAACAAGCAAAAGAGGCAAAATCTCAACATGAAAACACACAAACATATCTTCATCTTGTCAAATTTAAATTTCCTTGGCCCAGACACTTTTAATTCTCCTCAAATGGTGAACTGAAGAGCCTTTCAATGTCTCAGGAAACATAAAGGTATAGAGGGTTTAGGAAATGGGTCATTTGGCCAACTGCAGATGACTAAACAGTTTCCGTTTCTGTCTGCAAGAGAAGGTGCGATGTAATTATTCAGTCCTTTCCATGTAGTAGACTTATGGGGAGAGCTCACAATAGTTTGAAAAGTTTGCCCCATCTTTGATAGACAGAAATCTTTGCTGGGACACTTTATAAAATACTCTCTTAATCATTTTGGCTAATAAAGATTGAACTTTGAATCACTGAGTATATTCTCCCAGCTCAGCCAAAATAAACTTGTTCATATGTAGTTGTAACAAATATTTCAGTTACATAAAATTGAACACATATACAGATAATACAAACATTCTAAATGCATTAATATTATATTCACTTTTTTCCTAGTGATTGCAAACATGTAAATGATATTTGTTCTTTAGAGATTCTTTAGATCATGATAATGATTATTATTTTCTTTTGTCTATCATGCCTTCTTTTGTATGACAGAAGATTAATGAAATTATAATAGCTAAGCTGAAAATGATAAATTATAACTAGGTGATATATTAATGAAAATAATTTCTTATCAAAATCAATTATAATTTATCTGGAATTAGATATAAAACATTACATTTTCACTTTATAATTTGAAGCTCTGACTCAAGGGGGGAGGGGGCTAAGGGCAATATATGTATCCTTAACATTTGTACTCCCATAATATGCTGAAATAAAAATAAACAGACAACAAAAAAAAACATATATTCACATTTTTATCACTGGATCACTTAGAAAGTTGTTCTTTTTGCATTCTTTCATCCTTTCAAAAGCATTGGTTATCCACTTGTAACTATATAATTTCATTTTCTCTATTCCCAAAGTGTATAGTAAGGGCAAAATAGAACAAGGTTTTCTGTGTTTTTTGTCTGTATTGCACAGGTGGCTTCTCTATGGATTGGCTTTTGTTGTACACAGCTGTTCTTCCCAAAGGGCTGTTTAAAACATGCACACACACATTTCAGAACCTGTATATATATATGTGTGTGTGTGTTGACTCTTGTCATATCTAAACTAGCCTTTTTATTCATCTAGCCGACATATATTGAGAGCCTGCATTAGGCCAGACTCTGTGTCAGGCATTGGAGGTGGAGAAATGAACATGATTCAGTCCTGAATTTCAATGAACTCTCAATTTAGTAAGAGACATAAAAAATCTATTAGTACACGGAAATTTTCCTAAAAAGAAGCAAAATAGAAGAAGGGGATGTGCTTCTTTCAACGGGCATCACCTGATCTTATCCCAGAGAATGAGGAGTCTCATGAAAGCAGGAAAAGTCAAGCCAGGTAGACTACACACTCAGGGAAGCCCTCGAGGATCCGGAAAAGCTGCTACATAAAGGGGAGACCAGGGAAGATTGCAAGCTGGCTCCTGGCATGGTCACATTTGCATGTCAGTGTGATGGCTGATGGCTCTTGGTATGATAGGTATCAGGCGGATACGTCAAGACAGAACAGTGTATCATCTACTGCCAGGTGCAGTGGATAGCAAAAGAAGATGGAAAAGATTGAGAGATTCTTAGGAGACAAAATTACTAAGTCTTGATGATCAGTCACATTTTTAAAATTATGTTTGGAATGCCTACTAACTTTCAGGCATTATTCTATGTGCTGTACACACAGCAGTTAAAAAAATGAGAGAAAGGAAAACAAGTGTCCACTCTCTCGGAACATTATTCTCTAGTGGAGGGAAAGAGGTAATAAACAGTAATTTCAAAAAAGTAAATATGTAATATTTCAGTTGGTGATTAAGTGCTATGACAGCACATGTAGACTGGCAAGGGGACTAGGAAGTGATGAGGAGGATGGATTTATTAGAGGAGTCGCAAAGACGTTCTCTGGGGGGATACTGAGCAGAGACCTGGATGAAGGGAGAGATGAAGGCAGGGCCAGGGAGAGAGAAAATGCAGTGTGTCGGGCTGTGGGAGTACTTTTTTGCCTTGTTCATTGATGAAAAAAAAATCACTGAGATAAGAGACATAGTTGGGAGTAACTCACCTCAAGCATCTTAATTTTGGCAAACTAGATAGTCCCAGCCAAAATCTGGCAGCCTGTCACATACACGGAAAATATATCAAGCACTTCTGCATGAGGCAGTGATGGGACTTATTAGGAAACAACAGTGGCTGACAGGACATAGACACAAATTCCATTTTTAATTTTTTTTTTAATGAAACACAAGTTTAATATCTGTCTTCACTGTGATGATCCCAAAGTCAAACAGACGCAGCTGTGATTATCTATGGTTTGAACCACTGATGAAATCCACTAGAATGGATCATTCGGAATGTACTGAGTTGTGCTCCCACAGCTCTGTGTACCACAGGGGCCTCGTAGGACACCTCAGCATGACGAATAATGATCCTCAGGGGGAAGTCTCCCAATGTCATCTTCGGGACTTTCAAATGCAAATAGAAGACAGAGTCCATGTAAGGGCTTAGCACTCACCATTCTTATTAGGAAAACAAGATAGAGGTCATCACGTTGAACCTCAGTTTGTCCATGATTAAAATGGAATTCTCAATGGCACGTTAATCCATGAATATATAAAAGAATTACAGGCTGGGTGCGGTGGCTCAAACCCGTAATCCTAGCACTTTGGGAGGCTGAGGCATGAGGATCACTTGAGGTCAGGAGTTCAAGACCAACCTGAGCAAAAAGCAAGGCCCCCATCTCTACTAAAAATAGAAAAAAATAGCTGGGCATAGTGTTGTGTGCCTATAGTCCCAGCTACTCAGGAGACTGACGCAGGAGGATCGCTTGAGGCCAGGAGTTTGAGGTTGCAGTGAGCTATGATGACACCACTGCACTCGAGCTGGGGCAACAGAGAAAGATTCTGTCTCAAAAAAAAAAAAATTGCATCTTCATTAGTGACAATTAAAATTTTTTTCTTTTCCTTTGATAGATGCGTATGTATCATGTCCCTAGAGGTGACACAATGGGGTATTTTCTTTTGCTATTAAAAAAGAAACAAAAAACTCACCTCTTTTGAAAATATGTACTATAAGATATCTTGACACAAATATAATAAAAGTTATGAACCTATAGTAAATCTTGATTAAAGCACTATTTTCATTTGGTGAAAATATTTTAGATTCCCTGATAGGTTTTGTTATTGCACTGCAAATTGATTTAAGTTACAGATGTTGCCTCTTCTCTGAAAATATTTTCATTTCTAAATGAAATAATTATCTTCTAAATTAAACCCTCCATAAATCCATGAAAAATTAGAGATAAATTATAACATGTAAAAAAGATGATTTGCATTTGGAATAATCTTATAAATTCTATCCACAAATTACATCTTAAAATTACTTCTCTATTTCTCTATTTCCATTTCCCTAGTCTAACTCACCATCATGTCTTACCTTGACTAACTGCAATAGTTTTCCAGTGGTTTCCTTGCCCCTTTCAAGCCATTCTATAGACAGTAGCCAAAAGCAATCTTTAAAAAAGCTAAATTGGGCCAGGCGCGGTGGCTCACGCCTGTAATCCTAGCACTCTGGGAGGCCGAGGCGGGTGGATTGCTCAAGGTCAGGAGTTCAAGACCAGCCTGAGCAAGAGCGTGACCCCGTCTCTACTATAAATAGAAAGAAATTAATTGTCGGGAGGCTGAGGCAGAAGGATTGCTTGAGCCCAGGAGTTTGAGGTTGTTGTGAGCTAGGCTGACTTCATGACACTCTACAGCCTGGGCAACAGGGTGAGACTTTGTCTCAAAAAAAAAAAAAAAAAAAGCTAAATTGGATCACATTACCTACCCTACTTCCAAGCTGATCTAAGTTAAGTTAGATCCACAATCCTTGGCTTGTCTCATGAGATTCTGCCTTCTTCTTCAACCTCACTTCACACAGGTCTCCCCTCATTCCTTATACTCAAACCATAGGGCTTCTTTTTTCCCCCAGAATATTCTTGCTGCCTTTCTTTTTCTGGACATCCCACTAAGTGCGATGGCCTTGCTATGTACTTTGCACCTGGCCACCTCTTTCTCACCCTCCACATCTCAGACTGATGCCACTTCAGTGAGGACTTCCCTGAAGTCTATCTGAAGATTTTTCTATTCAGCGCCCTCAGAGCTGATCAAGACCTGAAATTCTTTTCGTTTATTTATTTCTCTCTCTCAGTCTTAAAATCTATGCATCCTTGATTTCCCCATAACTGTGCACCCAAATCGTATCAGTCCAAGCATATAGCAGGTGTTCAATATATATGTTTTGAAAATGGATAAATAAAGCAATATGCACATAAAAGCTGAAGAACAAAGATAACAGTCATCTTAAAATGAGTCTATTAATTGCTTACAATATGTTTAATGTTTCTGGGAGTCAAATCACTTAAAACAATTAATAGAAGCTAACCTAGGAAGCATACATAGAGCAATGATGGAACTAATTAAACATTATTAAATTGCATTCATATAATGCTATGGGTGTATCTGGAATAAAGATGAGCTAATACATTAGCAATAAAGAAGAACTATCATGTACTTGACTTGTACATTAGAACTGAATGCAAATTGCCATTCCTGGTATTACTGAGAAAGCTTATTATTAATAGTACATAAGACCTGATGACTATGACCAAAACCCATCCATTTGTTTTCAGAGTTTCCCAGTCAAATACAAATTCTCTTCATACTACTCTGTAAAATTCCTCAACTGTTTAATTTAAAAAAAAAAAAAAGAGGTAGTGAAAGAAGAAAAATAGAGCAGGAAATTCATAAGCTTATTATTATCAGTTTCAGCCTTTCACCAGCATTCATACCAGCTATACTTAACCTTCATTCCTTTTTCCATTCGCCCATATCTTTCAAATTCTTCCAACTAAGGTTCAAGAACAGTCTTCTCCCTAACATCTCACAAAACTCTCCCAGATTGCCTCCTATTTTCCTACAGCTTTATTCTGTTAACATGGGTGTACCTCCATCTTGTATTGTAAAACATTTAAAAATCAACGTTTTCACTGGTATTTTGTCAACTACCTTAGAAGAAATTCGAGGTCCGATGCCTTCTGTATATACAGTCAGAACAACAAAAGAGCATAAGATATATTCATTTGTACTAGACTTTGGCTTTCTCAGCGAAGTAGAGCAGCCATGCTCACCACCAGTAAACAAGTGGCCAATAAAAAAAGGTGAAGTATAGAATGTGGTGAGTCAAGGATCCAAAACCATCACATTCCAGATAATCACTGAGATACAGACGTGTGCATTTTGGATGTCCACCTTTTGTGAGAGGCACTATGTTATTGACAAAGGAGAGCTAAAACAATTATTATATAACAAAGCTACTAAGTATAGACCTGGGGGGAAAGCTCCTGAGCTGTGTCAATGTTCTCATCAGTTCCTCCTCATCCATCTCCTTACCAGAGCTGCTGCAGTGTGAGGGGTCAACAGGTCTTCCATTTTTATCAGAGCAGGCCACTGCTCGGAAGCGCACGCCTTCTCCACACTCTCTGCTGTCTCCCGGCACCCGCAGTCCTCGCTGAGGCTCCCTTCTGCCTTCTGGAAGGATGCAATCTGACCAGTTTCCATAAGGTTGGGATATAAACGCATCACAAGGACATACTTCTGTCTCCACCAGAGGGTACAGGTCAGCATCCTGGCATTTCTCCTTCTTTCTGCTTTTCCCTGTTCCAACAAGAGACACTGATGTATTAATTTCATACCTGCTGTTTTGTTAAAAAGTCACTCATATTTTTGTATTGACAAACTGTTAGAATATTAAATGTTAAATAAAATAAAGCCTTTTTTTCACTCTTTTTTGCCATCCATGAAAGTAAATCCTAGGACAATGGAAGCAACTCCCAGGGCAAATGGGAAATTCAAGTTAAATTGAAAGAAAATAGAAAATAGTTTCATGAGTGGCACAAAATACTTAGTGGATGTTTGCTATAGTGGCTCAAAAGCTAGAAACTTCTTGTTAATTTATTTAATACTATTTTCTTCATAGTTTACTGATAGAGATTGATTACCTTGTCTTCATTCTCCTTGAAAGTAATGAGTTGCCAGGGAAACCAAGAAAAGGGTCTAAGTAGTAATTCCCTCCCTTTTTCTTCAACTTTTTAAAAACCACATTTATTTATTCAAGAAGCAAAATGACATCCTCCCATACAATGGCCTTAGAGGGAAAGTAGAGGTCCCTTAGAGTGTGATGGACAAAGCTGAACTTATTTTTGTCCCTCCTATAAGGCAACTCTCAAATGTTGACACAAATAATAAATTGAAATAAATGATCAAATCACATTGGAAAATTTTATCGGAGAAAGAGTTATGACTTCCACTTTGAGAGACCCTCTTAACTTAAGTATTTTAGAACATGACTTTACCTTACCAGTTCACCTTGATAGACCTTTTAGCTGCGAGCCCAACTTTGAGTAAGACAATGCATCTGTGAACACTTGATAATCCTGTTCAGTAGATTCTAGGTCAGCCTGTAACTTGATTCAATGTTTCTGCCAACACACTTCCTCTAGATGACTGAAGATTTTCGTAGATCTAATAATTCTACCTTTTGTTTTCTCAGTAGTCCTTAGCTAGCTAGCATCATGACTGGTTATAAAAAATGTAAGCAGCTTTATTGTTCTATTCCCAGTGTTTTTGGCTGCTCTGGAAATGTCTGATACAACATGACGCACGAGCTGCTTTCTCATTGTCAGACGGTTTGCATCACACACAATTCTACAACTGTCAACTGGGTGATTGGCTCTATGGCCTGCCTTGATGTTTGTGTCCACAATAAATAAGCAGGATTCCTGCAGGAACTGACATTATTCTGGCAGTAGCTTCACCATACCTCTGTCCCTCTGGGAGGAGGCATTCACTTGCCTCTACTGCTAGGGACACTTAGACTAAGTTTGAGAAGTAAAGCCTCCATCACAGGGTGAGGGATACACAGTACGTGGTGACTGGCTCCTTCCTATCAGCATTTAGTATGTCCAAGTCTCTACTCTTCCCAAACTTCCAAAAAGTACTGTCGAAACCCCTGTATCCATTTCTTCAGTTTGCACTGTTTTCTCAACCCACTTAACCCTGAGTACTGAGTCTGTCCATTCCTTGAAGCCACTCTCAACAAAGTGATAAGACAAACAACAGCAACAACAAGAAGAAACAAAACCCTCAACTGTTTATCCTTATCTTTTAGACTTGATCACTCAACGATAATTCAATTTGTCAACTACATCCTCATTCTTCAAATAAACTTTCCAAGTTCTATCCTACATATCCTACGTTTCTGTCCTTCATCCTCACCCCAGGCCGCACCATCCCTTTGTCCACATATTATTTATTTGTTTATTTGGTGAATTCTTCCTCTGTACCTCTCTCAACTTATGGGGCTCCTCAGGGTCCCATCTTAGGTTCTCTTCTCTTCTGATCCTAAATCTTCAACCACTTGAAGAGTTTAAATTACCATCTATGTTTCTTCAATCACAAATTATTACCTTCATTTCAGATTTCTTGCTCAAGCTTCTGAGCCATACACTGAAAATCTGCACCTAAAGAACCAACCAAACTCAATGTGGCAGAACCCATCCATGCTCTTCCTCTCCACGCTACGACCTTTTTCTCCCTGCATTCTTCAATTTCACCAGCATCACCAAATCAAAAACTGGAATTTGTTGAATATTTTGTTGAACCCCCTACATCTGATTAATGACAAAAAGATATTACTTCAAATGATTATATTGCTTCATATGATGTTCAAGAGATTGTTATCTCTTGAACAACTCTAGTTGTTTCCCTTCCAGCTGCTACCACTCATATTTAGCCCCACGTCAAATCTCCAGCTTAAATAACTATGACAGCTTCTTCAAAGATCTTGTTGCCACAGTACCTCACTTGCTTCAAACTGTTCACCGCACTGGAGTCAGAGCCAGCTTTCAAAGGTGTAAATCTGATCACATTGCTTGTCGACTTAAAACCCATCAGTGGCTAACCATAGCTCAGACTCCTCACCTCGGTTGTCAAGGCCCATAGATCTGAGCCCAGTAGTATCTGTTTCCTGCCTATACTGCACCATTCTGCCTCTGGTATGTTCCAATCCAGTCATACTGAGCATCCTTCATTTTCTAGAAATTACCCATTTGGCTTCTGGCCTTTGCATATGTTACTCCAGAAATTTCCACCAGTTCTTCCTTCCCTCCTTAGTCTAGTTAATGCCTATTTGTCCTTCAGGTCCAAACGGATAGATTACTTCCTCCAGAAGCCATCCTCGAACATGGAAGAACAGTTAGAAAGACGCAATGATACTGGCTTTGGAGATGCAAGAAAGGGCCATGAGCCAAGGGGTGTGGGCAGCCTCTACAAGCTTGAAAACAGAGGGAATGAATTCTCTCCTAACCCTCCAGAGAGGAATGCAGCCAATATCTTGCCTTTAGTTCTGTGAAACCGGGGTCAGACTGCATACCTACAAGAACTGTGAAATAATAAATCTATGCTGTTTCAAATCAGCAATTTTATTACAACAACAATAGGAAACTAATATAGCACCCAACACAATGGCTACTATAGCAGGAACTATACTGTGTTGCAATTATCTGTAGTAAAAATCTACTGTAAGCTCTGTTAAGTTAAAGTCAAGTCTACTTATTCCCTTGTGGTATTCCCAAGGCCTAGCACATTAAGTGGTAAAAAAAAAATATTCATTGAATAATTGAGAAAAGGAAGTTGTAAGACAAAGGAGAAAGGGACAGAGGAAGGAAGAAAGAGAGAGAGAGAAGGAAAGAGAAAGGGGAGGAAGAAAAGAAAAAAAATGTTTATCTACTGGAAGTTACAAGCAGAACAGATATTCTGTACAAATATATTCTGTCTCTACTTTTGTGATATCCTTCTTAATTACATGGAATCACTGGTCTGAAAAAGGATTTGAGCAAGTTAGTTAATGTAGAAATGGTTCTTACAACAAGAAACAAATTATCAGTGGTCCTTAACATTGATTACATTCTAATCAAAACCAGCTTTAACCTTTGGATTCAGAACAAGCTTGTACTAAACAATCAATCCCTAGTACAACTCTAAGGACCTTTTTTCTCTTAAGTCAGAAAGTGTATTAGTTATCTAGTTATTTTGAATATATATTTATATATTACATTTTATATATAATATATATAAAACCTGGACAGATTTTCTGTTCAATGACTTGATTATTTTCAGCATTGTATAAATAACTACTTTAATAACCATTCAGGCTAAAACCTGTGATTTTATAATCTGGGGACAACACACAGGACACCCAGATAATGAATTAAAACCTCTAGTTAAAACTTGAAAAAAGAAAGATAAATATTCTAGATGGCCTGATATTCAATAGAGTGGCTTTTATTTGTGACTACACGCTTCTCTGTATGTGTCTGTGTTGAAGAGAGAGTCACATGGCTTTAGGGTTTGAGTACAAGGCTTTTATCACCATTCACGTTAGAGATTGTTTATTACTACCAAATTACACGGAGGATACCAAAATGCAAACATTAGTTTCACATCAATAAAAATTAAGTCTTGAAAAGTGGAAAAATTTCAATTCACTACAAGGATTTGGTTTTTTTCAACAAAGATAATAAATGATCCATTTTACTGTTTTGTTTTTTTTTTATATAACTCATGTATCTCATGAAATCAATCAGTTGTTTTGGTATCTCCTAGACAAGAAGACACAAAGATAAATTAGCCACCTAAAAGTATATCAGTTAATGATTTAGAAAAGAAATTCCAAGCAGTCTTCTAGTATGAGTAATTCTTGGGTTAGGGTTTGTAGAAAAATATACAACCATTCTTGAATATTTACATAAAAAGTATATTTTAAATAAAAGTCAAATTCATTAGAGTTTTAATAATTCATAACACAAACTGTGCTGGTTGTAAAATGAATAAGTACCTTAGGATTTTCAATAATTTCCATTCTCATTTTGTAGGTGCAAAATAGCATTTGCAAATCTTCAAGAGATGAAAAAAAAAACCTGGCCACTAATTAAAAACTTCCTTTCCCTCTAAAAGAAATCATCTCTCATATAAAAACTATAGAGAATTGCTAGGATAATGGCTTTTGACACATTATGTATGTGCATACAAAGTTTCATTAAATTGGCCCCTGAACTTCAAATTATTCCACACAGTCTATTCCATGGTATTATTTTTTTACAGGAAATTTTTTTTTGCCTTAGAAATATAAGCAATGTTGTATAAAATTAAATATGCATAAATTTTTGTGAAAGAGCACAAGTACAGCATATCTTATTTGTTTTTATTTGTGATTATACATTTCACTTACATTTACAAATGAGCTCTCAGTTTGTGTGCCTAAATCCTGTTAAATGCTCTAGTCAATTAAGTAAATCTATTACAGTGATTTAAATTTAAAATGTGATCAGGTAGGCAATGCATTCACACAAAGGGGTCTTGGAACCAAGAGAATTATTAATAGCATTTGAACTGCTCATGAGAACAAATGGTCATCTGCACTGAATTCTTCAATGTCAACACCAATTTTACTACTTCAGTGATTATTCTGGCATTTTTTTCCTTTGGTTCTCCAACCCCTGAAATAAATTTTCTGCATATACAGATACATATAAAGTTAAGAAAAGTTGTGGCATATTTATAGAGACAAATAGTATAATACACTACTGCATCAATTATTTATATATTGCTTACAAAAATTGCTCCAGGACTTCAATTAAGCTATTAGTTGCTTTAATTTCCATTATATTTTGCAGACGTAAACAGAACTGATAATTAATAATATACCACAAAGCAGAATCTGGATATGTAATTTGATCTTTGCCTTACACTACTAAAATTTTCAAATGTTAAATTGCTTATGAGGTAACGGCAAAAAAACAATGATGTAGGGTTAGATCTGCTTTAGATGTTCTTTCCAAATCAGTGACTGCTTTCAAACTTGCTGAGATCCTGGCATGACAAAACACCAGAAACCGTGCCATTAACTACTCCAAAGAAGTTAGTGGATAAAATGTCCTTTATGACTACAAAGATTAGAAAACTATATAGAAACGAACTTAATAGCTAAAAAATGGCTCACATCTTTCACTCATTTCACAAATACTGAGTACATACTATGGATCAGGCAATGCTCTAGGTGTTGAGGACATGTATTGGGGCATGGGGAGGTGGGAAAGACCTGGCACAAATTCCTGTCTTGTGGAGTTTATGTTCAGAGATGCACGACTTGTCTGAAACTAAAGAGTGAAAGCCACACCCTACCTGTGAGCTGTCGTCGCCTAATTTGGGTGGCTTCACAATTTGCAGAGCAGGGTGTAAACTTGGACCAAGCAGTGAAGGCGCAGTCTTCTCGGCATGGGACCACGCATTCTTGAACAAGGGGAGGCATGCCATTTGTCTGCTTGAGGCATTCCATCATTTCTGCTGGCTGGTTATCATCAGAGATGCAGGAGATGGCTGCACAAAAATAAACATGTATTCTTTTGTTATTATTTTGATTAAATCAGTCAGCTGCTGGCTCTTTGACAAAATATGTTTGAAAATTTGGGTCTCACTGTGATCACACATGGTGTTCAACCCAGCTGACCTTATTTCTCTCTGTAAATTAAATTTTTACTGTTGCCATAGGAGGTATTTGAGGATTTAATTGGTTTCATTATTAATCTAAACCCTGCATTGACAGCAACCAAAATAATTTCCAGTAATTTATTGGACAGGTCCTGCGCATCCGATCTCTAAGGATAATAAAAAACTAGGAAAGAAAATCTGTAAGAGAGAGTAAAATGAGGAAGAAAAAGGAAAAACACATTTAAAAAAAATCATATGGACTCTTCCTAGATATGACTTCTATTTGCTTGTTAGATGTCACTTATAGAATTATTCTATTTTTACTTCACAGTATTTAAAAAGGCATCTCTGTTGTCTATAAATAAAATTTCTTCTACTTATTAATACTTGAGGATCATTTAAAGTTTAAATCATTTTTTTCAAGCACAGGCATAATCTACTCAGATAATTCCCATTACAAATATCTGATCAGTTGCAGAGAACTTTTCAAAGTTTCCCTCACATAATTTTACAACTAGGATGTCTCTAGTCATACCATAAAATAACTAATTATCTTGAGGTAAAACATTTATAAAATTTTGCTTCAATTTTTAATCAATTCTTCTGACTAATGCCATTTATCTTATTTGGTTATGAATGCATGGTATTTTGGTGCATCTTTTTATTCACACTGGGAAATTATGGACTCTGTAAGGATGTGTGTTTATATTCTCTAGATTAACATTTCTCTACTCTGGCACTATTGAAATTTTAGATTGGACATTTTTTGTGTGGGTGTGTGAGAGAGTCATGTGCATGGTAAGATATTTAGCAGCATCCCTACCCTTGCCCCTACCCCTACTGGCACCCTAATGGTGCCAGTAGTACATGCTCCAATGTCCCCTGGGTGTCATAATTGCCTCAGTTGAGAACTACTCTTCTAAACTGATTCCTAATCATAAATGTCTATGAGAATACACAAATTCCATGGCATCACTTCAGACCTGCTGTATCAGCATCTCTGGGCAAGAAGTCCAGGTATATTTTTGTCTTTAAGTGTCTCACATAATTCTGTTCAGCCTGTCCATTGACTACCCAAACTTGGCAAGATGCTGTTAGACACGGTGTGTGTTAAAGGATATTTGGTGAGCTCATCATCCTAAAGAAACCATAGTTTAGGATCATTTTTGTTATAACTCTTTATAATCTGATATGTGACAAGGAATAAAAAAGACTACAGTTTGGGATAAATGTTGTTAGGAACTCTTACATTAATATAAGCTTCTCTAATACAGGGTAAGTGCACATAGAGGCTCCTTTCAGGTTCCCATTCTTCTTATTTATTCTTTTAATTCTGAATTTATTTCTATATTCTTTGCACAACAGAGAACAAAGTCTATCTGAATACTACACATCTGTCTTTTCTTTAGAACTCGTGAAAGCCAAACCCATCTAATGATTTAGGGCGAAGGAATTAGCTAAGATGACAATGGATACACACACAATACTTTCCAGTTTGCACATCTGCTCTGTGGCAGGTGGACATAGTCATTCATTTTGAATCTTTTTTTGTTTTTGTTTTTATACGCATCCTAGGAATAAATTCTATCTCACATTAAGCCAACATCACCTGCATTTTCTTTGTTGGGAATATTGCATCCATTAATGGTGAATATAGCAAGATACTTTATCTTAAGTAGGGTAAAATTGGAATTGCATATTTAGATAACCAAATTAGAGTCAATTTAGAGAACTTTTATCTTGCCAAGTTAATTTTTTTAAGATGACAATGTATTGAATAACATGAAGAGACATTTTAAATATTTTTAAATAGCATAGCTACTTGGAATTTAAACCTCTAGATGTATACAAATGAGAAGGTTTCTTTTAAAGATCATAAATTATTGTAAAATATTTTATTCATTTTCTATGATTTTTTGAATAAGTTTAGAATTTGAAAGCTATGATAAATACAGGTTCAATGATATCTTGCAGTTATATAAACTAAATTAGAACACACTGCATTTATGAAGGGAAATGTGACACATTCACTGCATTAATAGGTTTCTGTAGAACAAATGATTTTGTACTCCTGTACAAGCGGGCATTGTAGAACAGTCAAATAGAGACATCTGAGGTCTCTATGTGACACAGAATGCATGCAAAGTTGGAGCATGAAGTTTCACAACAACCACATTAGCCTGAGGACCATAGCAATCTTAATGGAAACCCAAAACAATAAATGTTAGCTTGGATGTGGAGAGAGAGGAACACTCGTACACTGCTGGTGGGACTGCAAACTAGTACAACCTCTGTGGAAAGTAATATGGAGATACTTCAAAGAGCTACAAGTAGCACTACCATTGGATCCAGCAATCCCATTACTGGGCATCTATCTGAAAGAACAAAAGACATTCTGTGAAAAAGACATCGACACTAGAAGGTTTATAGCAGCACAATTCACAGTTGCAAAGGTGTGGAAACAAACTTTGAGTGGATTAATAAAATGTGGGGTGTGTGTGTGTGTGTGTGTATGTGTATGTGTGTGTGTGTACCATGGAGTTCTACTCAGCCACAAAAAACAATGGTGATCTAGCACCTCTTGTACTTTCCTGGATGGAGCTGGAGCCCATTCTACTAAGTGAAGTATCACAAGAATGGAAAACAATCACCATATGTACTCACCATCAAATTGGTATTAACTGATCAACACTTGTGTGCACACATGGAAGTAACTTTCATCGCGTGTTGGGCAGGTGGGGGATGGGTATATTCACACCTAATGGGTGCAGTGCACACTGTCTGGGGGATGGACATGCTCTAAGTTCTGACTCAGATGGAGCAAAGGCAATATGTGTAACCTAAACACTTGTACCCCAGTAATATGCCGAAATAAAAATAAATACATAAATAAAAAAACTTAAAAATATGAAAAAAATAAATAAAATAATCAAACAGGTAAAAAGCAACACAGACCCCCTCTAAGTACCTTTCCAGTGGAACTAGAATCATGTGATCAGAGTCACCTTAGGCCAGAGGTTAAAAAAAATTGGCTCTTGAAGCAAATACAGCTCAGGATTTGCTTTGAGTGCTGTAAACATATTCAATTATTTACTAAATTTTAAAAATTAGGAGATTCTAAATTTGTTGTTCTTTCGAAAAATTTGAAAATTCACAAACACGGTGTCAGCATTTCCACATGGCAACCGCCAGGTCCATCTGAGCAGCAGCCGCAGGTCTGGCTGCAGGCGGGTCGGCCACTTGCCACAGTTGGCAACGTCCCCACTGTTTACGCCTGACCTGCTCCCCTGACTCACGGTGTCTGCCTGGACTCTCAAGGGTTTTTTTTTTTTCTTTTGCCTCTGCTTACCTATCCTAACAGCATCTCAGAAGATATTCCTAGGTAGCGGCCCTGAAAAAAATATCCCAGATAAATGGTATTTTTGTAAATTGAATCCTGTTACAGATGTAGTAGATAAAAATCATGGTAACTTTTTTTTCCTGATGCAAATCCCCCAGACTTTCGCATATCAGAACTTTTTGAATTAAGGAACTCTTAAGTTTTGTCATGGGAGGTTAATTTCTCAGGCTGTGCAGAACAAGGCGTTTTTAGGGCAAGGGATTCTAAGGAGTCTTTCCAATGGTGAAGGATGTTGAGCGTGGGATCTTCTCCGAAGGTTTTCGATTGCTTTACGTGAACAGAGCCTTCAGTTTTCTAGAGCTGGTTCTGCCCTTGGGTGTGAGATACTGGGATTTAATTGTCTTAAATCAGGAATCTGGGGGCAAATGGATTTCTTGGGGGTGAACTTGAGGGTGAACAGGAATCAGAAATCTCTTCAAATGCAGTAGTGCTGAGAGTATCACCGTGGGCTGTAGGAAGAGAATGTCTGCAAAACAGACAATTGAAATCTGGGAAGAGAGGCAGGTCGGGGGCAGAGCTTCTGGGATACTTTTTATTTCAGTGTTTCCACTAACACAAAACTTCTCTCACCTGTGGGTGAGCATGAAGGCAGCTGGCAAGCTCAAGGTCTGGGTCCCCACATCTGGTGCAGCCTGGTTACCGCCGAATCCCCCAGTGCAGGGCTCTGGAGAGGGGGTGGCAGTCTCTGCAATGGGGTGTCCACAATCTCCCCGCCGTACCTGAAACGATGGCATCTGGGCTCGGCATGGTGTCAGCATCACAGGCTCTCCACGTAACCAGAAGATGGCCAGCTACCCGGTTTTCAATTCTTATTGAAACTCCTGTTACCATTTTCTCTTTACGATCCTGGACACAATAATGAGGTTTTAAATCCTTCAAACATGCTGTAAAAGGCAGTCACCAGCTCTTGTTAGTGTGACCTTTTCAACAGCACATGATTTACGTGGCTGGTCATTTGTCTTCTTCCTTTTTAAATAACAGCGCAGGGAGAGGCGGGGCAGTCAGAGGGGTGTGCTAGTGAGGGTAGGAAATGTTCGTGGATGCCTTGGAGCTCCCACCAACAGACTTTTGACGTTTGATTGACTGGACTAGGTTTTATTTGGCTATAGCTGTTTCCTGGAAACCTGTGTGGGTGCAAAAATGGAAAAACACACACGCCATGCTTTTATACTGCATCATTAACTGCCGCATTTTGCCGCCATTTAACGCCTTTTTCTAAGTGGGAGGGTATATTCTTTCTAAGGTAGCCTCTGATAATATTCTGGGGAGACACTGACTCTCCAAGTAATTTTTAAACCACTTTACTGAGGTATGATTGACACACAAAAAGCTGTACATAGGTAATGTACACAACTGGATGAGCTTGTAAGTAAGTCACCGCAATCACAGCCATCAATCTACCTGCCCCCTGCAAAAGATTCTCCCTGCCCTCTTTATTTGTATTTCTGTTACAAGTGCACTTAAAAAATTCTAGAGCCTACTGATTTAAAAATTAATAATTTCAGGGGCTGTGCAATATTCAACTCAACAAATGAACAAGGTGCTTCCGATCTTAACGGGAACAATTTTGTTTTGGGAAGAATTCTTTAGCTCTGTTGTTTATCTTTTCTGATAAGAATAGGATCTTTTGAAATCTGAAGATGCTGCAGCCAATTTTGATGACCCATAGATTTTAGTACCTGCTGCACTCCTGCAATTATGTTAAAATACTGTCTTGCTTTTCCAATTCTTTCACATATCTTTATGTGAAGGAGAAGGGCCAGGTGTTCACGGTCTTTGGTGCCTGGGCCACTGTCCAAGTCCAGGTGAGCTAGTATCGAGGAGAGATCACAGAGAGAGACACCTGCAGGGCCTCGGCAGGTAGCGTGTGTACGTGAAAAGGGCTGTCTCGCTTCGCTTTATTTCTGTACATTAAACTTAGAGACACACTGTTTACTTTTATAAAGCACTATCTTGACCCTACTATTTTTCTTCTAAAACATATTCCTGTGTGGCTTCTTTGCACTTCCCCACTTGAGGGGGGTGTGAACAAGAAGGAATTGGGAAGACAAAAGACATCCGACAACCAGCGCAGTGACGAAGCACGAGCCCAGTGGCCCTGCTGTGCAAGACTCTGTTGCTCAGCCCCAACCGGCTGATGCCATGCGGGGTGGCTGATTTACTGCTTCCGCTGATTTCATTTTCTCAAGAGAAACTAACACTTTTAATCCTTAAGCGAAAGCTGCCGATTAAAAAAATACATTGGTTCATATTCTTTCAATTTTCATATCCTTCCTAGAATATAAAAAAAAAAAAATTGTGGGCAAGATAAATCCATAGACCCACCTGCTGGCGACTTTTGGTGCAGATGAATGGCTGAACCTGACACCGTTAGATATCTCTGCGCATTTATGGAAGCATGTGGGTGCACGGGATTTTATTTTGAACAGGTTCCAGTTACTTTATTATTTAGCTTAAAATTTATCAAAGGTCGTTAGGAAGCTACATCCCACGGGTGGAAATAGTGATTTGGGTGAGACTGTTTTACATTTATATGTCTTCCCCAAGCTTCACCTGTTTTGTGTGCACAAGTTAAAGTAAATGAAAAGTTGCTGTGTAATATGAGAGACTGTGAGAGCTTGAATGTAAGAAAACTTTATTTTTTCCCCCCTTAGGGTTATTTTGGGGGAAATAGCTTGCCTTCTATTCAATAATACTCGATAGTCCCTGGTCCACCATTTTGCAGGATGCATTGCTAAGGCAAATATGGATGTTCTGTGAGTTCTCCTTCTTTTTGAATAATTAAACCTCTGCTGCTCCATTCTTTTGTGCACGAAAGGTGTAGCCATAGGGAGGACTTGAGATCAGGACTCAGGAGGTCTGGCTTCCCATCTGGGCTTCAAAAGCAACCATGTCCCAGAAAGCCCCTATGTCCTGGGTCCCATACTGATTTCGATGAACAAGTGGTCCAGGACCTCAAGGGCTTCCAGCCAAGTGAAGGAGAAAGACAGGGAGTGGAGAGTGGCATTGGGAACTAGAGTGATGTGTAATAGCAGAACCAGATCCGGTGGGCGTGTACATCTGCGAGCAACAGACATTTGATCGGCAGATACAAACTGGGGCAAATGAAAAAGAAAGGTCCACAGGTTTATGGCTTGCAAGATTGGGCTGCGTGGTGGTGCCATTCACTGAGGTGGGGGCCATGCCAGCAGCCAAGCCTGATGCTGCACCCCTAAAAGTAGCATGTGACTTTGAGCCAGTCACCTTGCCAGCCTCAGTTTCTTCATCTGTAAAATGAGATTGTAGGCACCTGGCAGTTTTGTGATTCTTAGGGTCTCACTCTGTTGTCCAGGCTGGAGTACATAGCATGATTATATTAATAGCTCACAGCAGCCTCAAACTCCTGGGCTCAAGCAATCCTCCCACCTCAGTCTCCCAAGTAGCTAAGACTACAGGTGTGCATCACCACGTCTGGCTAATCTGTACATATTTTGTAGAGACGGGGTCTCACATTGTTGCCCAGGCTGGTCACCAGCTCCTGGCCTCAAGCAATTCTCCTGACTCAGCCTCCCAAAGTGCTGGGATTACAGGTATGAGCCACCATGCCTGGCTAGAGTTTTGTGGGGTTTTTTTGCTCAGTTGCCCATTGATTTAGTGTCTTTTGCTCATGAAGCGATACTTGCTCCCTCCTTCTCCTCCCCACCTAGACACACAAATGACATTTTCCTGGAAAACTTTCTTTGGTCATGAAGATGATGTGATTTTAAAAAGAGGGGTTACACTGTGTAAACATTAAACAGCTAACCTTTGCCGGGATCTCTTCCAAGCGCCGGATCAAAAGATCATAATGAGAACGGTAGACTCTCATTTCCATTTTGCAAAATTACGATTCAAGGGGATAAATATAATTACATCCATGTTTCAGTGCATCTCTGAGCACTTTGCCTACACAAGTACTTGAATCTATCCCAAAGCCTGACAGTTTTTAAATTTTTTCCAAAAGGATTCTCTCTATGGTTGGAATAAAGTAATTTTGGGCAAACATAGGGTAACCTTTTATGCATTTAAATATAGTGTAAGAATAAATGTGATGCACATAAGGTTTTCAATCATGAAAATCTGAGTAGACAAGTTGAGAAAAAAAAATAACATGGAAAAGACCACAGAGGTTAGGTAACTCCATTAAAATGTAAGTATGGTTTTGCTCACCCCCAGCTGGACCACCTCCCTGGAATCTCAGCAGTGTCTGCACACAGCTGGAGAAAGGAGGAGGAGAGCGTGGGAGATGGGAGAGGCAGAACACTTTTCATAACCTTTGGTCTCAAAGTGGCACGGACCGTTTTCTCTTCGGTGCCACTGAAAGAGCCGTTCTCATGTCCAAGCCTAGATGCAGGAGCCTGGGTGAGATACGCCCTGTCTGGGCAGCAGCTTCCCGGCTCCTGTGCACTGCGGAGGGGGAGGGGATTTGGTGGACAGCATGGGGGGGTCTCCTTTGTATTTCCCTTTATTAGCATCATAATTCTAAGATGTGTTGGTTCTTGTTGGAAAGATGAGCCCCAGCCTGACCAAGACCCCTTGAGTTCTATCAGCTGCTGGGAAGAGCATGGTAACCCAAGCTTTTAGTTATTGGTTAGAACACATGTGAACTAAAATAAAATCTTAAGGCTCCCCCCGACAGGCTGACTGAATGGACCCCCTCTTGGCCAAGGGGATGTCCTAAAACTAAATTGCCTGCCAGGAGGAGGGAGGTCAGACATGCCTCATCACGTCCCCCTCCCTTGGGGACACCCATTGCAACCCATTAACAGGCCTAAGGGTATGCAAGACAAACCTGCAGGTCCTCAATTTATACAACAAATATATGTCCCGTGGCTTGTCTCTGATTAACAGACCTCCTTACCTTAACATTCCAAGCCTTCAGACAAAGCCTCATGTCTTTCACCAATTACAAGTCAAAGAATCTTTAAACCCACCTATAACCTGTGAGCCCCTGCTTCAAGACGGCCCATCTTTTTGGGCCAAATCATTGTATGCCTCCCACATATTGATTTGTGACTTTACCTGCAACCCCTGTCTCCCTGAAATGTATAAAACCAAACTATAACCCAGCCACAGCGAGTCCACGTGCTCAAGGCTTCTTGGGCGTGGCTCTGAGTCATGGTCCTCGAATTTGGCTCAGAATAAATCTCTTTCAAATTATTTTACGCAGTTTGGCTGCTTTTCCGTTGACATGCATACTATTGCCATCAACAGCTGCACGCCCACAGGTTAAACTGCCTTTTAATTTGTGCTCAGACTATCGGTGTGTCTTTAAGCAATAATTTTTTTTCTGTGAGGATAGGAAGCCCAGAGCCAACCTGCTTGGCCAAAGAAAAGAATAGCTACTCCCCTTGAGACAAGGTGCGTCCATGAGTGTCACTGGCGAAGTAATCTTCAGGGCCTGGGGAAAGAGACAAGATAAAACAGAGATTATAGGCTGATGGATTTTCATAGCACTTGGAATTATTCAGCAACTTTGCCTTAGGAGAAGTATCCTCATAACAAACCTCAGAAAAATATGCTTGTTACTTGAACTGAAGAGACATTTTCTCCTTGAAGAGAAACTTTTAATGATGGTATTAGGTTAACACAATCCATCTGCGGCAGAAAGAGACTCATTGTAATTTGATTTGATCTTAAGGAGTCTCAGGAAAGTAAATTTTCTCTGTGCCCTGACACTGCGGTGTTTAAGAATGTGATCTGTTGCCTGAAGGAAGAAAGGATAAAAAAAAAAGTCTTTGTTTTTTTAAGGCTTAATTTAAATTTTTTGATTCAAAATAAACTCAACACATATCTATGGAAAAATCTTATTATCCCATCTGTTTTCACGCCGTATCCTCTAACGTGAAAGGAAACCCTTTCTATTAATTTGTATTAGTCCCTTTGTTTTATTATGGAAGTGAAAGCAAATAGGAAACTGTGTTCATGTATCCCTAAGCCCTAGGTCTTACGCAAAATGTAGCATCCTGAGTACTTGCTGGTTTCACTTAATACCTCCCGGAGAGCTTTCCATGTCTACACAGACAGTGACCTCATCCTCCATCAGGGCTCATGGTGCCCCAGGGTGGGGTATGCCAGAGTCGGTTTTCCATTTTTCCATACCCTTGTGTTAACAAATCTGTCCCCTGTAGTCACTGCTCCAAAGGGGATGTGGCTTGGTATGTCTTCAACAATTGACCACTTTCAATGACCCTCTAGTTCAGAGCTGACAACAGCTTCATAAAGATAAGTTAATACCCACTGTCACAGTTGTAACTGAGACCACGCACCAAGTGACACCAACATGGCCACGGTGTTGCCCCCAGAGCCATCCCTGTGTCCTCTGTCTGTGGGGACACTGAGGGAGGGCTTCCAGCAGCAGGTGCTCTGCTCTGGGGGCAGCTTCTCATCCTCACCCAGACTCCTGGCATGTGGCTGTTCCTTACCTTTGGGAACTCCCACCCTTAGAAACTTGATTTCGGTCTTTTGAGTCCAGAATTTGCAGAGTGAGAATGAAGCAATACTGTCCTAACAGATTGTCCACTTAGTAATAGTGATGTTGAGAAATAGTTGCATTTTGATATCCCAGCCCTCCGAGGAAGAGAAGAAATGGAAGAAAACCATCGTGGCTCAACTTTTAATTTAAATCTATAAGACATTTTATATCCATATGCAAATAGTTCTCTCCCCCGACCAGTCTGTCAGCCCCATGTGATCTGGGGCTGAGTCAAATTTGCCTCCACCCCCACATGCTCTCCTTGCAAAGCCTAAAGTGTCTTTCAGTAAATATCTATTGAGTGAACTAACGACACCTTAATGGCAGGGGACAGCATGAGGAGGAGAACACAGAGCCTTGGTCCCTGGGCCCTGCCCCTTGACTTGACAACATTCCCAAGAAGCTCAGATGGCCAGACTTCCAGCCCCCACACAGCACATGTGTGTTCTCACTGGCTGGCCCACCCCAGTTCTGTAAGGGGCATCCTGAATTTTTTTTTTTTGTTTTGCACATTTGTGTTTCTCTCTGTAGTCAGTTCTGCACAGGACTTATTGCCAAAGAAAGTGGCTGTCTTGTGTTAGAGGACGCAATAATAAGTAATGCTTCTTCGCAGGTCCTCAAGGAGGGAGAGTGGTCACTGAGTCCACTAATAAAAGGGATGGCATTCACCATCATTTACGTCACTACCAAAAACACAAAAATGAGTACGGCATGATTCCCGTCCTGCACCAACTAATAATGTGTTTCTAAATGTTCCTGAATTCACTTTCAGGACAGTGCTACATACCGGGACCACCCACCTGTATTGTCACATACTTAATATATTCTCTTTGTGCAATTTTAATCAATTTATTTGAATGAAATGGTCTGTCACTACTATAAACAGAAGAGTCTGATTTTTCCATAAATGAGAGATTCACTAAAAACCAAGAAACCAACTCATGTTATGGAACTCTCCCTGTATACTGTGTGTCCAGATAGAGTGCACAGACACAGTGCCCGTGCCCACCTAGGGCTGGGGGCTTCTGTATCTGTTAAATGAGGGAGGTAAGCAAGGATCAGTGAGGCACTAAGGAATCCTGGAACCCCAAGAAAGGCCTTTTCCTTGTCCTCATAATCAGATGCATTGAAAGAAAATAGGAAAGGGAGTACCTTCAGCACTGTGAGAGCTCATGTTATTTAATTTTGGGTCAAGGCACCACCTAATACCATCTCCTGGTGTGTGACCCTGAGTGCTGTCACTGGGCCAGGCCAGGTTTTCATGTGACTGAGTAAGTGGTCTTGAGGTGGTCTTTATTCAGCAATAAATATTTTCAGCCATTTCAAAGAGGAAACCAGGCAGATCTATAACACTCAAAAACGTGAAGAAGCGGGGCAGAGCAGGACTTATTTGAAAAATAATTACTACGTTCTTGTCATTTTTATGAATGTTAAGAGAGAGAACTTTTTTTTGTGGTTAATTTTGGTGGTTGTCTTGTTTTGCCTTTTCAAGTAGCAGAAATAGAATCTTGATGACCAGACTCTGAGTCCTCCCTGAAGTTTTGGCGGCATTTTGGGTTATCATACCCTGGCCAGCCCCACTCTCTCGCTATATTTGCATATCTGGGGCTGTGGTGGCATGTTTAGGAGAGGAGCAGGGGATGGGGGTTGGAATACATCCCAGGATGAAATGTGACCTCCCCCCTCTTCTCCTCTGCTATTAGCAAATGATGCTGTACATCTTCCTTGAGAAAATATTGGACTTGAGTCAAGAGTTCACAGTCCCACTTTGCAGATGGTGAACGTTACGCTTCAAAGCAAAAAAGAGTGACTATTTAGACACGGTTGCATTGTTAGTGGAGGGTGGGGCACGACACTGAAGGACAAATCTTGAAATTTAAATTACGAATCATAATTCAGCTGATTCTCACCCTTAACATAAGTTTTGTTTGCTCTGAAAAAAATATATATACATAGAATCACAAAGAGAGAGAGAGAGAAAGAGAGACGGTTGCAGAGGGCCAGGTGATAGAAGCATGAGGTGTGGGTGGGACCAGCTCCCAGGCTGGCCCATTTGGATATTGGACTCACATGTTGTCTTTATCAAGAGAACTGAACAGGGACACCATTACCCTTTGCTATAACCTGAGTTCACCGCAGGGCATCTGCTCTGAGAGGAGAGGTCCCCAAAGTTGGGAGGGTCCCTCAGATAGGGAAGCCCATTTTTAAATCTGTGGTTTCTAACTTTGCCATAAAACAATTTACAGCAAGCACAATTCTCTTTTATGACCGCATTTCCACAACGAGTGTATCAGAGAGTCTATAAAAGACAGGTGCCTTGTAAACACATTAGAAATAAAAGTAAAAAAAAAAAAATCCCCAAACACCACGGAAAGTTAAGTGTTTTATTATCCTTAGTTTTGGAGATCATTATCTGCTCAAGACATCGAGTGTCTGGGAGCCATGAATTCCCCAGCATGGGAGCGTGAGGAGAGGAGGGATGGTTGCCTGGGGGCGGATCTCTGATTTCAAGGCAAAAGAGGCTCTCCTGTTGTGCAACTTCGGAGTGAATTAAATGGGAAAGTGTTTATGTTGAATAACGTCTTCTCGCTGCTGACTGGGATGGCATTAGCCGAGAAGACAGAGTTTGCTGCTAACGGCCACTCTGCTCATCTCCCTGCTTGGCAGCTGCTCAGGTTAGAAAAGGCGAAAGAGGAGAGTCCCGCTTACTGATCAGGCGGTCCCCGGTCCCCGGGGCTGCGGGCAGCAGGCGGTCTCACTCTGCGGGGGTTGACATGCTGCCTTGAGGAGGGGGTGTGTGGTCAGGAGTAGGAGATGGTGCCATTATGATGAAGGCTGAGACCTTCCCAAGAGCTAACCATGTGCTTCTTTCTGTGCATTCTGTTTACATGAACTTATTAATCACCGCAAGAATCTTAGGCGATACGTATTTTACTAGCACCGCTTTACAGACAGGGATCCTGGACATGATATCTGAAATATTTTGCCCAACTCCTCAGTCATAAGGTGTGAAGCCAGAAGGTGAACCCAAGCAGCTTGGCATCAAATCGTCCTGTCCCTTGCTAACACACCTTGCCAGGGAGAGCAGGTGCTAGTCTTGGGCTCTGGTCCTCCATGAAATTGTGTCTTCCTTCCTAGTTCTCGTTCTAATGTTTCTCTGCTCAGAGCTTTGCCTCTGGCCTTGTTTCCTCAAACGGATGCAGAAATATATGACTTGCTTTTATTTCAGCCTTTTCTGAATGCATCTGTTATCCAGGATGCTCACTGGGTATATGCAACCCCTTCGACTTGGTGGAGGTTGGAAGTGTCGGTTCAAATCTTACAGCTATTAATATTCAGCATTTTTAAAAGTGCTTCACACACCTTGTCTCATTTGGTTTTTTTCAAGGCCTGTGGGGAGGGTTAGTTTGGAGTTAGCATTTATTTACCTTATGAGCGGGGAGACCAAGGGGGTGTAACTTGGCCAGCCTGCCAGATCTGCCACTCACGCCCCTAACCCCCGGGCAATGACCCCTCCCTGCCCTTCCCTCGTGGAGAATGAGGCTGCCATGTTCTGCAGAGAAGGGCAACAGATCATTCAGCCTCACTCTGTGTCACCCCTGAAACACTGGCTGGAGGAGGGGCTGAGGGGTTAAGTATGCAAATCAATATACACCTCGAAGCCAACACCCTCTTCCCAGGCAGCTCTGAAAGCTTTTGCAAAAGCCATCCATTTCAGCCCCAACAAGGAGGGAGGGAAAGAGACCCTGGACTGGGGAGAAGGGCAATTGAGATGTTTCATCAGGTCCTAAAACCAGAGCCAAATCATGATCCAAAACTAATGAATTTTCATCTCATCGGCACTGGAAGATGCAGTCCATTTAGCATGACATCATAAACTGGCGGGAGAAGAGCCCCGAGAGCTCATGATCATGAGCTGTCTTGGAAAGTTTTCGGAACAAGTTCTGAATTCATTAAAATTTCATTTGAATAATGAGCACATGGTTATATTTATTTTATTCTTCGTCCTTTCTATAGTAACCGAGGAGGCTCCCTCCTTTAGAAAGCCTGGTGGCAGGGGCCCTGCCATTCCTCATTCAAAGGAAGGGAGAGTGTTATTTTTAACCCCCCATTATTGAAGGAAACACATACATCTGGAACATTGTGGGGGTGACTATCAGGTGACTGTTCACCTGAGAAATGGCCTGGGGTTGGCCATGTGTCATTTTCCACCCGTGTTGACACTGCTCATTGCTGTAAACACTGGAGGCGTCTAAAATCTGGTGTATTTAATCTCCCCAAATTAAACCCTCTCAGTCTGTCATGGAGTCCTTCTTTAATGCAATGTCTGGTTTTATCAGCCAGAGAAACCAAGACAGATGGCATTCCGGTGGGTGCATTACCACAGGTACAGTAGGGGACTCAGATGTGGGTAGGGGGTAATAACATGGAACGTGTGTGTCTGGGGGGCTTGATGTTAGCCAGGGGTTTGAGAGGATGGATAGTTCTGAACTGGAAAACAAGTATTTGTTTGTCTGACAGTTGCCTACGGAGGGTTGGAGTTTTCCACAGGGCCATTTACCCGGTTGACAGAAGGAAGTTTCTTATGCACGTTTTCCAGATGGCGAGGTACAGTGATTGCAACTGCCACCCAGGATGGAGAGAAGCCAGCCAGTCTCCTGCACCCCTTCCTTTCCATATGCCCATGGCCTTGTCTGCATCTGCTCATCTTTCTCTATGGACACCGTCCACTCCATACACCCAGGCCAGAGCCTGAATGGTGAGTAAAACATCAGAGTGTCTGTCCCTGTCCATGAGTAATTTTTAACATGTTGCAGCAGTCTGGATTTGGGTGCTGAAACAGAGTCACTAGGAGTTTTACAGCAATAAGAAACTTAATATAGGAATTAGATCTCACACAAACGTGGCTTGAGTTGACGGGGGAGGGTTACAGAGGCTCCAGTGGAAGACCGAAGACAAAAGCGCTGATTTTTAGAACTTCTCCTGCAGCACTGGAGAATCAAGTCCTCGTGAAGCTGTTGGATAAGGCGCCATGAACACAAGGGACAGCTCCTGGGGAGGACCGCAGAGCCACCACACCTGCCCAGAATGGCCCCCCAGGTCGATGGCTTCTGCTTCCATTCTGCCTACCAAATCTCCGCTGAGTTCCCCTTCCTCCAAACTCTAACTGCTGGGCTTACAGGAAAATAGATCTGAGAAGTGTATTTATTTAATAAATTCCAGCCTTAGAAGATGGTGAGGCTGAGCTGCCAACAGGAAATACAGCACGGACATACAAGTACCAAGGGAAGAGACAAAAACAATGTTTAAAACTGCATTTCATCATCCATCCATCCATCCATCCATTCATAAAACAGTGAACAATCGTAGCCTATCCCAGTCACTAACCCCGGCTGGGACACCACGGTGTACACACCAGACACAGTTGCTATTATCGTGTCAGTCGCAGCAGTGATTGCTACTGTGTTTCCCTCCTCTCATTGCCAATGTGGGTGCTGCCTTTTACTTCTGTGGAGAACAGAGAGCCTGACCTTTTGATACTTGTTTGCTCTCCGGAAACCTATTTTACTATGTTTGCATTAGGAACTGCCTCTGACCGCAAGCTAAGCAGGGGAGCTGGGAAGAGACGGAACAGAATATAAAATGTTTAAAAAGAAAAGAGACAAGAAGAAGAAAGGAAAAAAAAAGGAAAGGAGAAAAAGAAACAACCACTTTATCTCCTTATTTTCTGTTAGCTCCATTTATGGCCGTTGGTTTCTTTCCCAGGAAGCGCAGGCTTCAGTAGCCTCGGTTCCAGGTGGAACCTGGCACGTCCCACCACGGTGACAAGAGGTGCAAGGCAGTGAGCCCTCCTGCAGCACTGAGGAATTAAAGGTGGCAAAATAGCAGGACTGGTGATCACATTTGAATTTTTCTCTGTATTTCAGGTGTTGGTTTTCATTACCAATGGGTAAGGCGACCCAGCAAAGTAGCCGCGACAAGACAGTTCAGTTTCTGTAATTTGATTACCATTTAGTAGGAACAAATGCCTTCTCTGTTGCATTTTTTTTTATTTTAATATAAGGCAGCGGGTGGTGGATTTCCCCACTCCTTTCAAGAAGAAAGGTAGTCACGCCACCGGCACCCTCCTCGAATTTGTGCTAACGACGGGGGGGCTAAAGGGGAGGGAAATGGATGCAACTCTCAGGCATGCTTTCCAAGTTTGTTGTGACAGTTTTACAGTTTTCCGTTAGTGACTCTTGTGGCAAATACCTGTATTTATGTTCAGATTAAACTGACAGAGTGGTGATCAGTAGAGCCAGCTATTTCTGGGCTGTAAATGGAGGATAACTCCAATGAATTTCAGCTTCTTAAAGGTTTTTGCTTTGGTGAATTCACGACACAAAGAATCTGGGGGGAAACATATCAGAGAAGAAATGCATCCTAGATTGAGAATTACTGAGGAGGGGAAGCTCTTGTCGTTTATTGGATTAGTTACAGGACTTTGCACAAGGCTGTAATATTTGCTCTGCTGCTGTGGTCTGACTGGTGAAATGAAGAGGTGTGTCGGGGGAGCACTCAGCAGACATTCTGATTAGCCCATCTTCTTATTTTGCTGGGAGGATTCTACCAGTGCTGGGCTAGAAATTAATATCACACCATTTAATATGGGCAGCAAAAGCAAGGTTATGAGTTGGAGGCATTTTGGTCTCAGAGCAATAACTCTATTGATTGAGTCAAATGTGTTTAACTCCGACAGCAAGATATCACATCTGCGTGAAATAATCCTGCCCACTGACAGTAAATGGGAACATCTGCAAGAGCTCAGACAGAGGGAGAGCAACGGGTAAACCAGACGTCCCAGATTCCTAGGTTTGTGAATTATAATTGCTCTAGATTTGTGTGTGGATACTGATCGATCGACATGGATAGATATTTCACAGATGTGGTGAGATAGTCCTAAAGTGCCCAAGCTAATTTATTACTGAAGTTAGAATTCCACTTGCTGTAAGGTTGGAATGCCAGCCAGCTACTGCATCCCTATGTGCATGTAGAGGACATTTGGAGACAATTTGCTGAATATTCAAAGAACAACCGATAGCGTTTCTCTCCACGTTCACAGTAGCACTTAGAGGGAGCATCTGGGATTGAGCCATCTCACATCTGACTAATCACATCCATTCAAATGTGATGGGCCCAACTGGCCCGTGAACATGGCTACACATCACCATGGGTTGAAATTAAATCAGAACTTTGCTCGAGAGAGATGAAGAAGAAATCGCACATAGATAATTGGCTCAGATAACATATTCTGCTTCTAGAAGTCAGAAAGAGTGGAAATTGGAATACGTGAATTAAATTCACACCTAATGGGTACAGTGCGTGATGTCTGGGGGTTGAGCATGCTTGTAGCTCTGACTTGGGCGGTGCAAAGGCGATATATGTCACTGAAGCATTTGTACTGCCGTAATATTCTGAAATTTAAAGAAATGCAAAAGCATCCAAAACGATAAAGAAGCTCATCAATAAAAAGTATTACAAATAAAAAAATAAAGACAAACAGGTAACAGTTCACATGAACCCCACTCAAGCACCCCCGAGAGCCTGTCTTTTCCCATTATTGCAGCATGCAAGCTCCCATCGCCTAAAAGCAAAGAAAGAACAAATCATAGGAATATCCATAAAAGAAAAATCAACAGATAATAGATTAATGTTGGTCCAGTGCCGATAGTGGAACTATTTTAAAGTTGTACTGTGGCTATAAATACGCTAGAGACATTGCATTGAATGTGATGGTATCCCCAGGAACCACATTTTATACATGGGGTAACTTACAAAGTAAAGTGAAATAATTAGTTATAGGAAAACCTTATCTGAGACATGTCATTTAACTTAAACTGAATTGCTGAATTTCAGTAAGGCAATCTGGAACCGACAGGTAAAAATTCCTAAAATAAATTGGTTTCCTCTCCTTTGAAAAATCCTAATTAAAGGAAAAGAACAATTCTCCCCGAGTCTCTGTTTTTCAATATGTCTTATAAAGTATTTAAATTATCCAGAATTTGGGCTTGACACTGTTTAAATTTTAGACTGGTGAGATCTTTTGTATTTCAGGCTAATAGTAGTTGACTGAGAAATTATTCTTTGTGGGTTTTTTTTTGTTATTGTTTCCTTAAGTGACAATGGTCAAGGCACAAGTTTTCAAATGTGGTGCTGCTTTTCCTGAAAATTAAAGTTGCTCTGGGAATTTATTCTCCTGTTCATGCTCCCTCCTCGGCCCTGTAGTCAGAACATTCATCACTGGGCTCGAAATGGTTGAGTTAACCCATTTGCGAAGGACCAGCTGAAATAGACAGCCATCAACCTCACCGTCAGAGGGCACAGGGGAATCATTCTGAGTGACCTTCTTCACCTACTTCTTCAAGTATTTCCTTAAGCGTGGGATCGTAGGGGGCATCGCCAGGCACTCTGGATAACAAAATCCTATTAAAAATACCAGCTACCTAACAAAGACCCCAATACATATGAAGAAAAAAAAAAAAAAAAGTTAACGGCAGAAGTAGAAAGTTCTACACTAAGTAAGAATTGGTGAATTCGGTACAAACAGACCCATCAGGCAAGTACAGAAAGTCCACTCTGCATTCCTTAAAATGGAAAAGAAATTGATTTGTTTTCAGATTCTGTGAGCTGGTTTTCAGAAAGTAATTTAGCAGCCTTATTATTCTATGGCATGCTTATGTTTTCGAAAGATTTATCATTATACAATTTGTATACCATCATATTCAATGCAATGTCTCTAGAATATTTATAGCCACAGTACAACATTAAAATAGTTCCACTATCAGCAATGGACCAACATTAATCTATTATCTGTTGATTTTTCTTTTACGGATATTCCTTTTATTTGTTCTTTCTTTGCTTTTAGCCACAATATTGTGGTATGATTAGCATTTCACATAAATAGAATGACACATTAAAAATAAAACGGTATCTCAAAAAAAAAAAAATCCCAGCTATGTTACTATAATTTCAAACTCCCTGAATGCATTGTTGTGAACAATATCAACAGCTCTTGGAATAGTTTCAGAGGTTTGGTTTTCAGCCAATGTGTGTAGACTGTTCTCCCATTGTTCACCCTCTGAACATACAACGACTCACATCTGGGAAGCTGGCAACCCCAGTCACTCCAGAAATGTCTTTTGTTCACTTTATAAAAAGATGGGCGACTCACAGGAATAGGAATTCTGATGAAGAGCCCCATGCTGCCAAGAAAAAGGAGAATGATCCGGAACTTGAAGCGTAGTTGCCTTTCTCTGTTTAAAATGTCCTTTCCCACTCGCTGTCAGAGGGATGGATGGACTGTGCCAACTAGACTGGCACCAGGTGTGTGTGGCCAGAGGATACGGTCCCCGCACACGGACAAATCCAATTTTCATGGCGGAGAGGGATAAAGACGTTGCCTGTGCAGTAAGGATCCCGGTATTTTCACACAACTTCCGTCACACAGATCTTGGATTAGACGCTTCCCACGCTAACCAGTGTTAAAACGTCAACCAGTGTTAAAACGACAATGCAGTGTCCAGATTGTGAAAGCAGCTGGAGTTTCCATGCATTAATGGATTATTGGTCTCAAATGAAAAATCATTTAGAAGGTACAGGTTTTTCCTGTGCAAGATTTTATAGTGGCCTGTAAGGCCGTGGCAGAGAGAAATAGGACAGGAAGAGCTATACGCTGAGTACTGCCTCCACTGGGACATGGCTAAGCTCAGGCACAAAAGGTATTAACAGGGGGCTGCAGAGGTGAGTCTATAAAATCTGTGACGATGACATAAACTCCATCAGCAGTAAATCAGAGGAACTTTGCCTGACTCACTGCTTTTGCCTGTTATATTCGGGTTGACATTTTACGTTTCTGCATTTGGAAAATGTTCTTTGAAATTAAATTTGCTTATAACTTAAAGGCATTGCTGTTGTTGGGGGGAAAAAGCTATATATCTCTACATTTTTAGATTTATATTTGGTGGAGAAAAGTTACCAAAATATAAACTGTTTTTGTCTCTTTGTGGTAGGACATGGCTGACTTTAATGTTATTCTTTATTATAATAATTTTTATGTTCTGATTATTCTAAAAGTGATTGCATGCCACCCAACCAAATGCATTTATAAGAAAAACAGAAGGATGTTTTTAAAACGCAAAATGTTATTAGCTTGAAAACGGGGCTGCAGGGTTGCTTCTTGCAGGGGCTTGTTCTCCTACACACCTGCTTGTTACTGTGATTCAGCGTGATGGAAAAATGACACCCTTCATGACTGTGATTAGTCTGTGTCAATTTATATTCACCCTGGCTCAGACTCATAACTCACAGAGATTCACTTTTTTTCTCCCTTAAAAGCACTAAGAGCACGAATCACGACTACGTGCCTCCCTGATGTCGGGCGTGTCTGTGGCAGAAATGCATGAATGAATACGATGGTCATTTACTTACGAACCTGATCAGAGACTCAGCCGTCAGTCTTCCCAGGATGAATTCAGATAGAACTGGGTCAGAAGGGACGAGTCACAGGGCGTGTCCACTTGTGACGCACATGCGTGGCACACAGAAGTGTGTACACTGCCACGACGGCCACCGCACGTGAATTTCACGCCGTTCTAGTTTTAAGGATATAGTTGTCAAATTCCCAAATCTATAATTGTGGCTGTTTTTCCAATTTGAAATGAATGGTTGAAACTTTTTTTGATGACTGTGGAATATGACTTACCATTAAATGATCAGATTTAATAAGACCTAGAAAACTCAAAAGAGGCAACAACGAAATAACTATGTTTTAACACAATTTCCTCCTCATCGACGTTGCAGAAGCTCAGATTTTCTAGCTGACCCTGCAAGAATTCTCTCTGTACTTCAGAATCAAAGTTTCAAAACGACGTTCCCGTCACTTAACACTTAAAATAACCAACTTTTGCCTCTAATGAATTGATGGGTCTGCCTAATTGCCATCCCTGACGGAGACAAGGGGCTCCATTCATCCGGCTGGATAGAATGGGGAGAGGCAACCTCTAGGAAAAACAGGGTGCAGTTTTTAAAAAGCTTAAAAACGCGATTATTCTTAACTGCAATGTGCTCTTCCTTTGAGGGCAAAGTCAACTCTGAACTTAATTTACGTTTATTTAAAAAAGAAGTTTATGTTCCTTCTTTTTCCTCCCTCGCATTAAGTGCC
>CAUYRT010018543.1:0-66892 GCA_963574885.1 Lepilemur ruficaudatus | reverse complement strand
TCCACAGTGCCCCCCCACGTCGCTCAGCCTTGGGTCTACCCTCCACCCCCCAATTCCCCAGTGTTCACTCCCACCCTTTGAGCACCATAGTGTTAATCAGTCAATACCAATTTGATGGTGAGTACAAGTGGAACCCATTCTTCGAGTCTTGTGTCACCTCACTTCGAATAATGGGCTGAAGCTTAATCCAGAATAATACAAGAGGTTCTAACTCACTGTCATTTCTTAAAATTGAGTAATATTCCATTGTGAATAAATACCAGATTTTAACAATCCACTCATGCATTGACGAGCACTTGGGTTGTTTCCATGACCTAGCAATAGTGAATTGTGCTGCCATATCTATAATACTTTTTAATCTCTGGGCTACTGGCTTTTCATTCTTGCTTATTTTTCAGTGTCATAAGAATACTCATTTTGTTTCATAAATAATGCTTTCACTCCAATATGCCAAGCAAAAAGAAAGAATTGAAAAAACAATTCTTATTTTTCTCTTGAAATTGTCTTCTTATATAATAAATACACTTTTCCCCAAAAATACCCTTAGTGGGTTTTCCAACATGCATCATTGACCACTAATAAATCAACCTTAGTTGGAAGGGAAATTAAAAAAATAAGTAGGTGATAAAGGGAAGCAGAAATACTGTATTTTAATTAGACCAATAATAATTTATTCTTCAACAATGATGAGTGAATTGTTTGCAACTGATTTCTTAGGTCAGAATCACCTTCACTTTTTTTTAAAGGAAACTGCAGAAGTGTCATCGTGAACTTCAATACAAATTTTTCAACAAAACATTAGACATTGAATTCAGTAATACATTCAAAAAGTATAATATGCCACAAATACATGTTCTTTATAATAAGAATGCAAGGCTGGCTCAATGTTTGCAAAGCAAACAATGTAATCCACCATATTAACCATTTAAAGTAGAATGAAGCAAATGATCACATCAATAGGTTAAGAAACATAAGCTGACTAAATTCAGTATCAATTTTATTACTTTAAAAAGCCAACTACTGATAAAAGGTGTTTACATAAAACTGAAAGCTAACACGTTTAACGGTAAATGACAGAATGCTTTTCCTCCCAGATTGGAAATAAAAGAAGGATACTTCTTTCACATCTCTTATTGAACACTGTATTCTAAGTTCAAACTAGTACAATGAGTAAAAAAAAGGTATAAAAAAAAGGAAAGAAGAAAAAAATCATCTATTCACAGAATAAATGTCTATGGACAACCTCAATAAAACTACAAACGCTTTCCTTAAAGTAATTATTGAGCGGGAGAAATAATGTTTTCATGGATTGCTGAACATAACACAGAAAAGATATAATCAATTCTTCCCCAATTGATCTAAGAATTAATATAATTCTAATTAAAATACCACCTGATTTTTTTTAAATAAGTAGGAGGGCCAATCTTGAAATTTATGTGGAAAGGCAAAGAAACTAGAATAGATAAAAGAATTTGGAAAAAGAAGAATCTATTTGGACAAATTATACTGCCCAACTTTAATATTTGCTAAACACCTACAGTAATAAAGGCAGTGTGGTATTGTGAAGGAAAAGACTCATTAAGCAATGGAATTTATAAAAAATCCAGAAATAGAATGATACAAATATGATCATTTATTTTTTTATAAAGGAGCTAACACAATTCAATTGGGAAAGAGAACTATTTCAACAAAAGGTTTTGGAAGAAAGTTTCATATTTAGAAAACATATATCAATATATGATCATGCTATATGCAAAATTAAAATGAATTTCAGATAAAAATGTAAAGGTTAAAACTAAAATTTTTAGAAGAAAACATAGTAAAAAATTATAACTTTGAGTCATAATGGATTTCTAGCAATGAGACTAAATCTCTGATTAATAAAAGTAAACAAATAACACATTTAATTTACTCAAAATTATAAATTTAACATACAAAAGACTCTTAAGAAGAATGAAAAAGCAAGCTACCAATGATTGGGAGTATATTTGGAAACCTCCTATCTAAAAAAGGACACTATCTAGTTTATGTAACGAAATCTTAAAACTCAGCATTACAAATCAGAGTAGCATCAGCCATATGGCCACCTAGAAGCCCCTAGTACTCATTGCCCTCACAAAGACAGCCAGGACAATGAATAACCAGCTACATTTTAATGGAAGAAATTGAGAGAGAGTCTGAGCTGCTAAGAAACCCTTACCCTGGGGAATGAAGTTATTCATATGTTATTTCTGGCCCCCATTCCCAGACACAAATGACAGCTGTGCTCTACCATTCTGGGCTACTTGCTGCCATTGCACATGGCCTCAGAGCATCTGGGGCACTGCCAAGCCCCACCATCCTAGGGTCTAGAGTCACTATTGCATAGTGCCTCATGCCCTGGGAACCAAGTAGTCACTAAGCCTTATTGGTTAATGTCCCTGAATTGCAGTTGTACCCTGCTCCCTGGGTACAATTACAGTTGTACCCTGTTCCCTGCTCCCCAGAGTACCCCTTCTTTCCTGGAGTCGGGCCAGGGCTGTGGCCTGCCCACCAGGGTAGAATCACAGCTATAATCTGGCCTATTAGCTGCTAATGGGTACCTCAGAGTCACAGATCCTGGCTCTGTGGGCAACCTTCTTCTAACTCTGCCACAGAGAGAGAACCTGCACCTGAAGACCCAGGTGTCACAACCCATCATGAGATACTGAGCCTAGGTCCCCAGCCCCACAGCTGCTCCAAGTACCTGTACCTGGAACCTAGACCATCTCCTCAACTAACTCTCTCCATTGTGGGGAAAACATGAGTAGCAGGTCTACAAAAGTCCTTGACACTGAGGCTCCCTAACACTTTTGCTCAGACTTAGGAGCATGCATAAATGTGTTAATTTAACTCAAAGAAGGTAACAGACTATCCATTTTCCCCATGGTCTAGATGGGCTCAGAGGATAGATTGATGGACAAGGAAACAGAAAGTCTCAGTTAATAAGTATGCCTGAAATAATAGTAACAGTAAAATTTTTATGAAACTAAAAATATGAAGATCAAGGACAGCATCTTCAAGCAGTAGAGTAAAAGACAGGAGTAGACTGTGAAATCAATGTATCAAGGTACCTTATTTTTTATATCTTGGAAGTCAACATCTGCACACATCCCTGCTGTACCTAGACTAAAATACTAAATACTGCCAAGACCACTACAGATTACTGTGAATTAAAAAAGAGCACACACACAGACTTTTCACATATGACTTGTATTGTTTACTAAAATTTGACTTCAGGAAGGAATAATTGGAGTGACCACCAGCTAATAACTAGGTGATTATGACACCACAGTTCACAGTGCATCAATTTTTACAAATTTCCTTTTATATTAGAACATCCCAAGTTTCCCTCACTCCCCTTCATTCTAGATACTGGTTCTTCATAAACAGGAGAGTCAGGACCTTTACTTCACAAGAAAACAAACAGTAAAAGACTACTTGCAATGAAAATGTAAAATATTTATAATATATATTTGAAAAGATGTTTGATACACAGTTTGGAAAAAAAGAGAGATAAATATTTGAACGGGAGTCAAATACATGTTTGCTTATGTATGATGAATTCATATTTGTCACAGAGTAGAATATGGCCTTGCCAGGCATTCAACTAAAATGAGAATCAGAGACAGATCCAGATCCAAATCTCAAGTAGTTCATAGTCTAGGAATCCCATTCCCAAATGCCTAGTAGAAGAAAAATATATCAATACGCTTTATACGAGCTGCTGTATCAAAACTCATTTTCATTTACATAACAAAATAAAATGTCTCTAAGACATGATAGTTCAATTCAACCGTTTCTGGCTAGTGGATGGTTCTCTTCTGTGCAGTTTCAAAGATTTAGGCTCCTTCCATTTTATGGCTCTTAAATTACCAAGGGCCAGAGAATTTCTCTGTAGAATGGGAAGAAAAAAAATAGAAGTTTTTGATAAACAAGAAGTAAGACATATTCACTAGAGCTCAGAACATAAAAGTGAGATCACATTGAGAGAGAGTGGATCATAAAAGACAGACAAAGGTCAGACACGGACTGCATGTGTGACAGTCTAGAGAGAATGCCAGACGTGAAACCCCACGTTCTCCATATTGACTGTAGCTAATTTTCAGCGAATTTTCAACTCACAAACAAAATATTGGAAATGTGTTCTAAATTATTTCAAACACTTATAATACTTCTATCAAGAATTTATAGAAAATTATTATAAATTATATTACTGATAATACTATATTTCACTTAAAACACAACTTGATACTCTAGGTTTTTTTTTTTTTTTCTTGCTTTTTAACATATTCAGTTAGAACTTCGGATAACCAAAGTAAAATAATAATATTTTAATTTCCATGAAAGTACAATTTATGGCTGATTATATACTTCAATACTGAAATGGAAAAGATGATACATTCTAAGTATATTATCTCGTATCAATCATCCTTTGCCTCTTGCACTTCTTGTATAGACTTTATCATATGGTATAACTGAAGTGTTTGAGGAAGCTCCCTATTTGATCCATTTAGTCTTTGTTAGTCTCCACGAGCCATCTCTCCCCGAACTAGGCAAATGAGACTCCAAAAATGGAGTTAGTGGAAATCAGAACTGTGCTTCTTCCAAAGATCTCTTTTTTCCCTCCTGGAATAATATACAGTCATGTGCTGCATAATAACATTTTGGTCAATAACAGATTGCATATATAATGGTGGTCCCATAAGATTATAATACAGTACTTTAACTGCACCTTTTCTGTGTTTAGATACACAAATACTTATCATTGTTTCACAGTATTCAGTACAGTATCATGTTGTACAGGTTAGTAACCTGAGAGCAATAGGCTAGACCATATAGCCTAGGTGTGTAGTACGCTATGCCATCTAGGATTAAGTACAATCTATAATGTTCACACAATGGCAAAATTGCCTAAAGATGCATTTCTCAGAATGTATCCCCATTGTTAAGTGACATACGACTGTATTGCATAATTTTACTATAAGAAGGGCTTGCAAAAGGTCTCATTTATAATAACATCATAATTAAAACTGGGTGAGGGGAAGATTTAGACATGTCATGTAATAATGGCATATCAGACTCTTTCGTTCATACTTAACATACATTGCTATCATGTGTTCATGTAATGGGGATGAAACAATAGAATATCTTCCCCATTTTCTATTTCATAGCATAACCATTATCATAGCCTGCAAGAATCTCCCATCTCTTCCAAGTTATGCCTATGGGCCTCTCTATTCTCCATGAAAATCATGGTATATTGAGGACTAAGTCTTAATAAAATATCTTCTGCCTTCCATGGTTACTTGCTATAAGCCATTGCCACATGTATCATCTGCACTTATAATGCCAACTTAGGTTTCCAGAAGAATATAAACAGTTTATCATTAACAGAAATAAAAAATTTATTTTATTTTATCTTAGATTGTTCTATTTTTTCCTCTTCATAAGTGAAGTTTTTCAATAAGGATGCTAATAACAGTGAGGAAATAGCAATTTGTGCTTACTTTTATTTATTTGTTTTTTAATGTTTTTCATTCTCTGTCTCTTTCCATGGCCAACTCTTTCTGGTCTAAGTTTATATCTTGAAAATTGCTCCACAAAGTTTTTTAAGAATTTTGCTACTAAACCCTAAGAATGCCTAGGAAGCAATCCTGAAATCCAATGCTCATCAAGTTTTTCTACTCAGTCTCTTTTCTGGCTAAAAAGTGCTCTAGGGTCTGACAACCAATCTTGCTGCTGTTACCAAGCTATGCTAACATGAAGGGTTAGTTTGTCAAACTAGATTTTACCTAACACTAAATTTTACTAATGATTCAAAGAATAAAGGCAAGAACCTGGCATAGATTGAATATTCCCGGAACTCAAAACCTTTGGAACAGAAATCCATGAGAAATAGCTGCTCAAGCATTTCTTTTTCCTACATCAAGTTGTGAGATTTGAACATTGTATTCAGAAACACTATTTAAAGTGTAGCTGTTTTCAGATTTTGGAATTCTCCTGTGTTTACATTTCCAAAAAGTAAGGTGGGAAAAAAAAATGCATAGTTGTGACTACATTTATCCTTTATACAACCAGGCCTCACATATTCTATGCCCATTAAAAATAATCAATTTAGGCAGATGGTGTACATCTTATCGAAATATTCTGTGAGGAGAGACTTCTGTGTACATTTCTACTAGTAAATACTGTTGTTCTGGATTGTTTTGTCAGTTTATTTAATCTAGGAACTATAATTTTCAAATTTTCTTCATCTGATAAACTTAAAAAGTATTTTCCAAATCTCTGCTTTAAAATAAATTACTTTTTTCCCATTTATAATGAAAATTTGGAAGGTATAAGTTATATAACAAAATTAACTATTCTAAGTGTTTTTACAATCGAGAGATTGATGGGAGTGAAAAAGTCACAGGAAAACTGCTTATATAATGGGAATCTTGAAAAAAGTTATTCTGAGAAGCAAGCAGATCTTTGGAACATAAGAAAGAGAGGTATAGATGGAGATTATAGATGTTTACCTTTATGTTTAGTGGTCTATTAAGTGAAATTGATTTCAATATTTCTATTTTTTTAGCTTCTGAAACCAAGATTAGTTTTTACTTTCCACAAAATGTCATAGTAAGTACAGTAGTATAGAGAATTTTTACTATATAACTGGAAAAATTCTTATTTACAAATATTAGTCTTTATATAAACTATACTTTAGTTAAATTTTCTTAAATTTAATTTAAAAATGAATATAATAAAATCAGAGTATAAAGTTGAAATGAAAATATGTAACTGGTATAAAGAAACTATAATACTAATCATGCTTGCATTTGAAAGCCTCATAATTATGCTTTTTAATTAATAGACAATGTTTTGAGTTTTTGTTCAAATTATTAGACATGTATTTTATTGAGAGTGAAACTTATTTAATAATAAAATACTAGTAAAATATTTTGGAAATTATTTTGAATATTTATGGTCTCCTAATAAATGAATTAATAGAGAATCTTAGAACAAGTATCTTGGCCTTAGATGTAATTAGGCAAAACCTGAACTACAGCTGAACTATAATGTAGTACACGGTGTGGAGTAGAATTTTTAATGTAAAGGTTAATGACTTAATTAACCACATTTAAATGTTTAATTCAAATAAATCCTCAACCAGTTGACTATAAAGTTCAGCCATTTTTGTCCTTTTTGCTTGTTTACCCTAAAATTTTTTTCCCCACTGAAGTTTGATAAATGAGGTAACACATAAGATTAGAGAGAGAAAACACAAGAATTTGATTATGCCATTTGCACCTTATTATAAGAAATGTGTATATTAAACTAAAATATATTATACAATCTGACAAATATTAGTGATCTAAAAATGACAAAGACCCAAACTCAAGTCAGCTTTTATAGACATTGGTATATTACTCCCATTTCATTTTAATGTCTGGTGGATTACAAATCAACTGAAAACTAAGGAACCCAAAGAATTTTAACAAATCCATTTTCCAATTAATGTTTTGTACCCCAAAGAGTATTTCTACCCCACCTCAGTAATAAAGTATCACACTCACCCTCACAATGGAAAACAAAAGAAACATGCATGAATACAATACCAGATGTTCTCTCTCTCTTTCTTGTCTATTTATGTTCTTTACTCTTAAAATTTGAACAGTTTTATTTCTAGCATAAGAATGTGGGAAAACGTCTTTTAAAAAATCATATCTACTAACTGTTTAGGGTAGTTTTAGAAATAATAATATGCCATACGAATTCTAAGCTAACAATGAGGATATTATACTTGAAATTTATTTCCTTATAATATTTTAAGTGTATAGGCCTTTCTATTTAAGTAATAATAAAAAAGTAGCCTAAACCTATTATCTTGCTTATGAAATAGAGCTTAATATCAATTTTAGTAAAATGTACAAATTAATTTCAACTGGTTATGTAGTTCAACATATACCTATCTTTATGGCTGCCATTTATTGTAATATCTTGATTCATCTCTATCATTTGAGTTCCAAACCATACATTTCCCTTTATAACTGTCAAAACCACAATTTTCCATTGGAATGAATCCATATTAATTAGCTCTATCTGCTTCCACCCACTGTATTTCTTTTATCTACAAATGCTTCTTACATTTCTGGCTTAAATACAATTTGCTCATCAGCACTGAACACATCATTCATGATGCTACACTCAAAAAACAAAATTGCAGGATTATTCAGAGAAAACAAACACTTGACTTCTTTTCAAAACTGTTCCCAATTATTTCTTGATTCAAAAGAGAAAATTGAAGTCACACTTCTGTTACTGTAACATGGAAGCAGTATTTCAGAGAAGCCAAAGGAGACTTGAGTCAATCACAATTACCTCTAAAATATGGCATGAATAAGCTTTAAAGAAAAAGGCTCAACACTTCAAGTACATGCTTCAATTATGAATTGAGAGTTAAATTTACCTTCTGGGATAACAGAGATTGAATTTAGTAACTAAAGTATAGCTGAAGGCAAGGTAATTTATCCTATAGTACTTTAAAACATATTTCAAGTCTTGAAAATTACTCATTACTATATAAGTATGATGATCAGAGAATTGTACATTTTAGGATTTTCACATAACCATGAATATGTATTCATTAAGACTAGGGAAGGGGCAGTAGTTGGATTTTCATCCATAAATTATATTTCTATTTTGATTTCAAATGTATGATGATAAATACACTTAAGATACACTTAAGAATTTAAATACACATTTAAGAATTTGTTTCTTTTTGAATGATTTCTAATATTTGTTTTACTAATTCCAATCCCTCACATAAGTAAACAAAAAACTCATGCCTACTGCATTTCTTTTTAAATTTTCAACTGTCTTTTGGACTTCACGATGATTTTGCCGCTACTAATCATTACAAAAGTGTTTATTTTCCTGTGAATGATGAATTTTTTTCTCTCATGCTCACTTGAGAGAATTCTGATTTTGCCCTCCCAGTTTTTCTCATGTATAACCCTGTCCAACGCTTGTGATTTACTGAACAGTTTTCTTAGGTGCTGGTGCTACACTATCTGGAAAAAAGGAAGGGATAGAAGACATAGAGGTGTAAATCTAGGACTGGGAGGAATAAATTAATAGGAAGTTTGAAGTGGTACCTGTTGTGAAGACCAAGCAGGTCTGCTGCAAGAGTTTATTCAGTGACTAGATCAGGTGTTTCTGTCTTTCCTGCATATATATTGCAAGTATTGATTTTGTGCATCTTGTCAAAATGGGCTTGTCACCATCACATCTGGTTACAGATGTAGGGCTGCCAAAAAGGGCAATGGAAGGAAAATAACCTCACTTTGAAAATATCACATGTACGTTGCATACATCACCTCTGCTTGTATTTTATTTGACAAAATTTAGTCACATGGTCATATAGAGCTTCAATGTTTGCTATTTGTTTATATGTGTCACTCAAACTTGAGATGGTAGTTTCCATTGCTAAAATAAAAATGAAGAGAATCGATTTTGGAAGAAAATTAACATTATCTGCTGAAAAATCTATGGATTCTGTGCTTTTCTGCCACTCATGAAGACACAATATCTTGATTAGTAGCATCTGATTGACCTTGGCTAACAGAATAAAATAAGTAACACTACCCCATTAAACTCATGTAGTTAGGGTAAAACCCTGCTTCTCACTTTTACTTGGTGTTTAGCAATAACTTATGAGTGTTTAAGTGGCATCCAACTCTATACAGTAAATGCCCACTAAAATTACTTGGAGAAAACTGGGAAAGCCTGTCTTTATTCCCATCTCAACCTGTTATTCTCACCGGAAGCAATCATCACCATTTTCATGTAATACTTTATATTTTAACACAAATACTTTTGTATATTTAAGATACTTACCAATTTTTTTCCAAACAAATGCTTACATTTTGCTTTCTTTTATTTTGATATCCCAGCTACCAAGAAAAGAATGTACACTGGCTGAAATTTATTTTCGAGGCATCAATTACTTGTGTTAGCATATTATCCACAAAAACCCAGAGAAGAGTAATTGGAAAATCATACCACATAGCACCCATACCTCATATCTCAATTGCCATATACTCTTTCTTCAAAGAATATAATAAATAAATGAAGAACACTCCATAGAAATGTATTTCTAGCATTCAGCATTACAGCGAACTATATAACATTTTTAAATAAAGAATCTATTAGGCAGAAAACGAGAAAACAATATTGCTTATAGTGTGAGAAGTGTATGTTTTGTATGAATACTGATGCTGATTTTTTTTTCTCTTCTATCCAAATGATTGTTTTAAAATACATATTGTATAGAGGCCAAGTTATTCTTAAGAGATACAAAACTTTATGAAGCATTTGATTATGCAAAACTATAAAATATGTTCCTCATATTTTATGGCTTAATACAATTATTCAAATGAGAGCCCATATTTTTATAGGTTTGTTATTGATTTTTACCAACAGGAATATGTACAGATATTCTAATCCTGAAATACTTACTGCAGGGAAATTAATGCATAGTGTTTAACTTACTTTCCAAATTTAAGTTTGAGTCTATAGTTCACATGTGTATATTTCTTAAATAGTAATTCCACTTACAAATATATTTTATGTCCCAATTTGTCTGGGGAAGAAAGATATATTAAAGAATTGTTTATTTCATCATTAAGATTTCGTATAATTTAAAAAAAAATAACCAACTCCAGAAAATAAGGCACTACATTTGTATAAAAATAATTAATTTTTTTCAAACAATCATTTTACATTGGCAATATGCAAATAATTTGTGAGAGTAGCATGAATAAATAAAACCAAAGTAGTAATTATTTAAAGAACACCCTTAAAAGGCAGACTTTATCTTCATTTATTCTTCTATGTTTTAAAGAGTATTTGTAGATTTCAAGTAAACACACAAAATAACAGTTTTCTGTGTATTAAATGTTAATCAGTTCCAAATATGAACTACATCTTCAATGTGGAATATTCTGTTCACCTGTAGGTTCCTGGTCATAAAACTGAGAGAATCAACTTGTATAAGTTACATTAATTATAACTCACAAACATTATTCTTTGTGCCAAGTTTGTAATTGAGAGCATTTATTTTCCAGGAATTGCAAGCACAGCTGTGGGCTATAACCAAGAGGAATCATCTTTGCATTTTTCATTGTTGCTTGGTAATTGCCTAATTTTTTCTTTGATATTCCCTCATATAAGAATTCCAATTCCAAATGTGATGTTTTCATTCCACCCTCGATATTAATCCCAAATTCACTGTTTTACAATGTTTAACCTGTAGGCATGCTTTCTTCCATTTAACCCATAGTAATAGAATGCATTTACTGTGAGAAGGCAAAGACATAATATCATAATAAGCATGCTGTCTGACTTCTCTGACTTTAGAAGCAGAAATAGATATAGACTTAATTATTGACAGATTATTGATGTAATTATCGCTATATATAATTCGTTTTATCAAGCTAAAAGGTACCTCAAGTTCTCTTTATTTTATGTATTAGCTTTGAACAACATTGTAAGCATAACATACAGGTATACAGGGAAGAAATTTGGAATCTCCTTGCTTCCTTACAAAAGTTAACTTTTTAAAATAAACACTTATGTGGAAATATTTATTCATATTTTTAATCAAGAAGAGCATTGATTTCATTTTCAATATGTTATATAATTTTCTCTGTAGGCATTACTAAATCACAATTTACAGGGTTTAAATACATCCTCAAAAATCTCAGCTAATTTGGCCAGTGCAATAATTGTCCCTTTCTCTAATGAGACTTGTTCTGTAACAGGCATGAGCTTTAAGCTGTATACAGATGTTGTACAGGTCTTTGAGATATCTTTTGGGGAGCCAGCATGCAGCAAATTTTATCCATTGAGAGGAAAATGGAATTCTTGGTGACTACAAGTGTAGACTGCAGCAGAAGTGATGCTCTTTGTTCACTGGATTGTTTTAATTTTCCTTTTTGGAATAAAAAGTATATTTCTATTTTTTTCTTGCATTTATTTGGGGACCAGAACATATATCTAGCCAACAAAAAGTGGAAGAAAGTGATATATTAATAGTTCATTTCAGGCCTAAACCCTAAAATCTCCTGCATTGTCTTCCATTTTTGCTGTGTGTGTGTGTGTGTGCGTGTGTGTGTGTGCATGCTTTCCTTACCAGTTATACATAAGCTTGCCTTATATATGAATGCCATATATATATGAATGAAAGGCTCAAGAAAAACTCATACTGTATTTTCCAATGCAGTAACCACATGCAACATGTACCTATTGAGAAGTTGTGTGCCTACTTCACCAGAGGAACTTAATTTTTAATTTTCATTAATTTAAACTTAAAAAGCCACATGTGGCTGATAGCCACTGTATCAGACAACATAGCTCTAGAAGTTGGTGATGGTGTAGTTTGGAAAAAGCCAGGATCTTAAAACATCACATGTTTAACAAGTTTAACATTAAGAATGTTACCCACTGAACACTATAATCAGACTGTGGTGAAAGAAATAAATCTACAATTTGTTAACAGAATGAAATGTTTTGATTCATTCTTACCAGAATAGCCAGAGTTAATCAGCATGACTACTATAAGAGAAATATCCTGTTTATATTAGTAATTTTAGAATTTGGTATAGTTTCTGAACATATTTTGTCAACTAAATGAATTAGTTTTTTGTATTCAATGTACTCCATAGATATCAAAATGGCATTTGTTCAAAAATAATATGTGACCTATAAATCCATTTCAATATACACAATTTATGAAGCAAAAATATAGTTCATAAAAGTTGCCTAATTCATTACTGTTAGAAGAATTTGTCTTATAGTAAATAGAGCAATACCATGGAATTTTCTTTCTTTGCAACTCACGAACATAGTCTCATAAGAAAATTATAATAATTTTTATAATAAGGCTTTATTTTTAAATACATTTTAAGATTTTTATCTATCTTATTTTTATTTTTGAATCAAGTTCCTTTTATTATTCTTATCTATTTTATTTTTATTTTTGTACCAAGTTGCTTTTGATTTTAAAGACATATGGATTTCTATTTCTATGTTTTTTTCTCTTCTCATTTATTAATTAGTTTACTTGGGTATAAATGTTGTGAGTAAAAATTTATAAATGGCTGAGTTTAGTTAATGCTTAAGTTAATATTGAATAACAGTGTCATAAATACAATTTAGTTTTACCAAAACAAATCTGAAATTGATGTAGATAATGAGGGGTAGGGAGTGTTAAGTAGGTGATGACACGGTTAGGCATTGGAACAGCTGATCAACCAGGCCACACGATAGGGTATACAGCAATGCATGAAAGCTGAGGGGTGTCCTCATAAGCCACGGGCTGGAGGTACTGGACTATCTCACAGCTAATAATATTAAGGTAAAAAGAAAGCGTGATGTAAAGTCACTTAACCTTATAGCTGATGATACCACAGATGCTAATATAAGAAATTTGAGGCTTTAAGGGATGAAATTAAGAACTATCAGGACATGTTTAAATTCTGCTTTTCTCTATATTTTAAGAGACTGAGAAAAACTGAAACTGCCCTTTGTTCAGAAAAAGTTCAATTAAGTCAGCCATTCACTATGTGGTGTTTGGACTCTATTTCCAAGTGGCCCAAAGGTGTTATAAAAAGTGGTAATTAGGTTTATCAAACTGATTTGTATAGACTTTTTCCTGAAGCTAAGGCTATCTTTGTTTCAGTAAATTCAGTGATAACAGGCTTAAACCTTACTTATTTTTCTAAGGAAAAGTCTCTTGACCATAATACAGTCTGTCATGAAAGGAGGTAAATTCTTCAGCTCCTATTCCATTCAAAGTAAAGAAATGTGCAATTTGAGCCAGAAATATATTGTAAGAGGACATCAATTATGCTTTAACGTGGCATATTTCCTGGACATAAATATCTAACATAAGAATGTCCTCGCCTTGGTATTAGCAGGGGAGGGTGTAGTCAAACTTATATGATTGCAAAAGCCTGAATGACTGCTTCATGGCTCCTATAATACATTAAATATTAGTATCACTACTTAAGTATGTATCTTCAGCTGTCTAAAGTATTTCAGTACTATTTCAGGGTCAATATTGTCTATTATTTTGTCCTGAAATGCTTTGTCCTCTTTAGCAGAGCACTTTGCACATGACAGTCAGATTATGGGTTTCGCTCAACAAACCCCACCAAGCCTACCCAGCTATCCTACAAAGCTATCTGCTTCGGCATCCGTCTTCCTGTTCCCTCCTGCTGAAGTGGAATGTGCCCCCTTTCCCATCAGTTCCTAATTCGCTTGTAATCTAATTCCTATACATACCTGTCTTCAATGGGTACCATTTCTGGTTATGCCCCTTCTTGTGCTTTTACTCACAACAGAACTGTTGATATATAGTCTTTATTATTACAGAAAAGTAAACTTTATTGCAGTAGAATATCTATTTAGAAAACTATAAAAATCACTCTGTATACTTCAATGAATTTTCATAATCTGAACATATTTGTTTAATCATAAGCAAGATCAAAAAAAAAAAAAAAAACTCAGAACCTTAGAAGCATTGCTGAAGCCTGCTTATGACTCCTGCCAATTACTTAGCAGAAACCTGGCCCCCAGAGTAACAGAATCCAGGCTACTAAAAGTCTGTCTCAACTTCACACTAGAATCATGTTGCATATAATTTGTGTCTACTTTCCATCAAAATTATTCTCTTGCAATTCATCCTTATTGTTGTGTATACTTGCACTTTTTTTTTATTCTGTTAGGCTTGAATTCTCAGCTCTTTATTATTGCTTAAGGTATACAATGTTTAAAATGCTATTTCCTGGTTCCAGTTCCATTTACTGCCAATATCACTGTTGGAATTGCTGAATATTTCTGAACTCCTAGTTCAAAGGCTTCTTCCATGATAAAGTCCTTGTCACTCTTCTTCCTTTACTTCTATTGGGAACCATAAACTAGTCTTTGACATGCTAAATAAGCATAGGATATTTATAGCACCTTTAATATTGCACTCTGTAATCTGCTCAGTTTCTTTTTTTCCTCGTCCTTCCTCTTCTACTGCCTTCTCCTTTGCCTTCTTCTGTACTATGCATTATAAATAAGATACTAGAGGACCAGGTGTGGTGGCTCATGCCTGTAAGCCTAGCATTCTGGGAGGCCAAGGCATGGGGATTGCTTGAACTCAGGAGTTCCAGACCAGCCTGAGCAAGTGTGAGACCCCGTCTCTGCTAAAAAATAGAAAAATTATGAGGGCGTGGTGACTGCACCTGTAGTCCCAGCTACTCGGAGAGGCTGAGCCCAGGAGTTAGAAGGTTGCAGTGAGCTATGATGACGCCACTGCACTGTAGCCTGGGCAACAGAGTGAGATGCTGTCTAAAAAAATAAATAAATAAGATACTAGATACTAGGAGATAGAGTGCTGAAACAAAATGGACAAAGGCCACTTGTTTACATTGCAGTTAATGACTGTACGGCTATTTGTATTCTATCGTTTCCCACTTACTAGACTCCAGGTACAGGATAAAAATAATAATATTACTTAAGGCAAGACATATCTTACACTACACCAAGGGAATATGGACAAAAATATAATATTAGCAAGCACCCAGAAATTGTGAAATTCTTTATCAGTGAATCTCTATCTAGTCCACATTGCCTTATGGACATTCTTCGAGCTACTTTTTCCCTGTTAAACAAAACCCAGCCCAAACAGCCTTTGTAAACACTTTTATCAATTCATCGAGACAAGATGACTCCCCTACAACCACTTATATTCAGTTTAGATATCATGATTCATGGTGTTACACACATCAAAAGAATGTGAAGGTGTTCATTATTCACATAATCAGACTTTCTGGAGGGTGCCAGAAAAGGTCCCAAAAAGGTCAGAAAATGACATGAGAGGGAAGGGAAAGGAGCCTAGATTGGTGGTTTTGTGGTGGTTGGGGGGTGGGGCTGGAGGGACCATTCCTGCACACATGCTGGGGCCGGCCTGGCTTGACCTTCCTGCCAGAATCAAAGCGGGGAACACCTAGATTTTCTTATCAGCTTGCTCTGATGTGAGCAGAAGAGGAAATGGAAATGCTGGTGATTGAAATCTGTAAGCAGTCAAACATAAACTGGTCAGACTCTATTTCAGTGAACTTGATGATTTTGTCATCAGATTTCAAGAATTCATTAACTTTTTATGCCATTGCTCTTTCTTTTTCATATCCATAACAGAATAGTGGTCATATTGTTTACTGAAAGGATAAAAAGAGTGTTTGGGTCTATGTTTCTGATGGATTAATCCTCTGGTATTGTCAAGAATGTCAGGAAAATTATCATGGAGAATAGAGATTATTAATCCAGAGAAATGGGGTAGGAGAGTTAAGAGAAATCTGTTGTGCTATCAGTTCAAGGACATTTGACTTTTAGCAACTGTAACTGAGATAATATGGGGTATGTGTGTGTGAGAGAGAGAGGGAAACAGAAAAATGATAAAATTACCTTGACTTTTGTAATGAAGTGTTATTGGAGAATCGAAATATCAGTTCAGAATATAGTTGTCTGCAGAAATAATAGACAGCTAATGCATTCAGGTTTTTACTTTCATGAGTTAATACAAATGAGTCTTTTGATTTTTGGCTAAGAGTGGAGGAACAAAGGTTTTGGTGGTGATTTTTTTTCTATGTGTATCAGACTGTAGTGAAAAAGATGGAGAAATAAATAATAGTGAAATTTCTATGCCATCTTCTTTACATTCCTGGCCTTGGTGAAAGTTTTGAATCTGTGGTGTGCCAGGTAAATCTTTGACAATCACACTCTTCTCAAAAAAAAAAAAAAAAATGTATAAAGCTTCCTGATATGTAGTATGTGCTTATTTATTTCATGGTGTAAATACTCCCGTGATGGTTTGATTTAAGGAAGGAACAATATCTTTTAAATCATTAGGGATTAATACTTTGAGACAAAGAAGGTGACAAATGTTTCTGAGATTGTTTTTAAGGGGTATTTCTTCAGGGCCTACATACCAAAGGCTAACTCAGAGCAGAGACAGCTATCCCTGTCTTCTGAGGACTTAGGAAAGCTACCAGTAGGAAACAGCTGTGCAGAAGCCACATGGAAACTCATCATGAGGATAGTGAAGCAGAAAAACATGACCTGGCCTCCTCCTGAGTACCATAGATACACAACCCTGCTGAGTCCCAGAAATACTTAAGGATGTACAGGCAAGTATTTTGAGCACTTGGGAAATCAAATTGAGGCTAAGAAAATATAATTATAATATCAATTTTGAATTCACAGGCTGGTGAGGGGATGTTTTAATAAGAAAAACTACTAACATTACTATAGATTTTAAAAAATGTACAGTTACAAAAATGCAGATAAAAATTTAACTTTAGATTGACAATGAGTATAATCCTGATTATAATTAATAATACATGTTCTTCTATCATATATAACATTAATAATATGTAATAATGATTATTCTTTATATGTGATGGCTAAGGCTGATATTTGATTTAAACTTGGTGATACATATTTAATTTTTATAATTCATGCTATATTTGTAGTGTGCCCATTTTCTCATGTAATAATGTGGTCACTCATTACTTAAATAAAAACAAGCAAACATTATTAAGTACAGTGACGTTCATCTTTTCTGTGCCTTGAACTATGTCAATTAGGGAGACAGTTTGGCCCTGAGCAATGGAAAAATTAACAAACAGTGGATGAAGTAATTAATGTGTATATATTGTTTTACATGAAGAGATGCCTGTTGAGAGGCCTTCTATATTCAGTATATGAGCTCTTTTCATCTTCTACCATCATTCTTTGGGCAAGACTTTAAAATTTCAGGTAACAATATGGCTATTACACTTTAAAAAAAAAAACAATTCAAAATATTGAGGAGGTACAAATGTTTTTGTTACAAAGATACCTTTATAATACTTAAATTGGGGCTTTTTATGTGTCCCTCACCAAAATAGTGTTCTTTGTACCCAATAGGTAGGTTTTTTTACCCCTCCCCCCTCACACTCCCTTCTTCTTGATTTCCAATGACCTTTACATCTCTTTGTACCCATCAATTAGCTCCCAATTATCAAAGAGTATATGTGTGTTTGTTTTTCCATTTCCATTCCTGAGATACTTCACTTAGGATAATGATCTCCAGTTCTAACCAAGTTGCTGCAAAAGACACTGTTTCATTCCTTTTTAGGGCTGACTAGTACTCCATGATATATATATATATATATATATATATATATATATATATATATACATACACACACACATATATATATGTATACACACACACACATACACACGCACGTATACACACATAAACTTTATTTTCTTAATCTACTCATGAATTGATGGGCACTTCAGTTGATTCCACCTCACCTGTTTGGAATTGTGAACTGTGCTGCCATAAACATTCAAGTGCAGGTATCTTTTGATAAAATGACTTCTTTTCCTGTGGGTAAATACCCAGTAGCAGGATTGCTGGGTTGAATGTTACATCTACGTTTATTTCTTTGAGGAATATCCATACTGTTTCCATAGAGGTTGTACTAATTTTCAGTCTCACCAACAACATATAAGCATTCCTTTTTCTCTATATCCGTATCAGCATCTATTGTTCTTTTACTTTTTAATAATGGCTATTTATGGACAGGGTTAAAGTGGGATCTCACTGTAGTTTCAATTTGCCATTTCCCTGATGACTAGCAATATTGAGCATTTCTTCATATGTTTGCAGGCCATTAGTCTATCTTCCTTTGAAAAATTTCTGTTCATGTCTTTTACCCATTTTTAATGGAGTTGTTCATTGTTTTTTTTTTTCTGATTTGTTTGAGTTCTTTGTAGATTCTGGATATTAGCCTATTATCAGATGTATAGTTTGCAAATATTTTCATCCATTCTGTAGGTTGTCTATTTACTTGGTTATTACCTTTAGTGTGCAGAAGCTTTTTGATTTAATTAAGTCCCATTTATTATTTTTGTTTTAACTGTATTTACCTTTGGGGTCATAAATTCTTTGCCTATGCCAATGTCTAGAAGGGTTTTTCCTGCATTTTCTTGTAGAAATTTTATGGTTTCATGTCTTACATTTAATGCTTTTATATTCATCTTGCTTTCTGCATATGATGAGAGATAGGGGTCCTGTTTCACTCTTCTGCATGTAGACATCCAGTTTTCCCAGCATCATTATTGACTAGGGCTTCCTTTCCCCAGTGTATATTTTTGTCTGCTTATATAATTTTGAATTTTTGAATTTGTTGAGACATGTTTTGTGGCCTAAGATATGATCAATCTTGGAGAATGTCCCATGTGCTGCTTAGAAGAATATATGTTCAGTAGTTTGGGGGTAGAATGTTCTATAAATGTCTGTTAGGTCCATTTGTTCCAGAATCATGTTTAATTCCAGTGTTAATTTATTTTCTGCTTCGATGATCTGTCCAACTCTGTCAGTTGGGGTGTTGAAGTCCCTCACATTTACAATGCTACTGTGTATTTCTTTGCTTATATCTAGTAGAATTTGCTTTATGAATCCGAGAGCTCCTGTGTTATGTGCTTACATATTTAGGAATGTTGTCTTCTTGTTGAATTGCTCCCTTTACCATTGTTTAATGGTCATCTTTGCCTTTTTTTTACCATTGTTTATTTAAAATCTATTTTATGTGATATAAGAATGACTACACCTTCTCACTTTTGGTTTCCATTTGCATGAAATATTTTTTTCCATCCTTTTACCTTGATTCTATGTGAGTCTTTGTGAGGTAGGTGTATTTATTGGAGACAACATATACTTGGGGTGTGCTTTTGCATCCATTCAGCCAGTCTGTGTCTTTTAAATGAAACTTTAAGACTGTTCACGTTGAATGTTAGTGTTGATGTGTGTGATATTGTTCTACTCATCATGTTGCATGATAAACTTTTTCTTTTGTTTTCCATCTTGTGCTATTAAATTATACGAGCTGTGATCTCTAATTTTCAGATTTTTTTTTTTACACCGGTAGGTATCTGTTGTGCTGTTCCATGTATAATGCAGTCAGGGTATTCCCTATAGGGCAGGTCTAGCATTAACAAATTCCCTTAGTGTTTTCTTGTCTGGAAAAGTCTTTATTTTGCCATCCCTTATGAAACTTAGTTTTACAGAATACAAAATTGTTGGCTGACAGTTGTTCTGTTTAAGAAGACTAAAAATGGGTCCCTATTCCCTTCTGGCTTGTAAGGTCTCCACTGAGAAGTCTGCTATTAGGCTGATGGATTTTCCATTATAGTTTAGTTGTGGCTTTGGTCTTGCTGTTTGTAGAGTTTTTTTCCTTCATTTTAACTCTGGCCAAATTTATGACTATGTGTCTTGGTGATATCCTACGTGATATGAATATTGCTGGTATAAGATTACCTTCTTGTATCTGGGTATCTGAATCTCTGGCAATACCAGGGACGTTTTGCTCAATAATTCCCTCAAATAAGTTTTGCATGCTTTTTGCTTTTTCTTCTTTTTCCTCAGGGATATCTATAATTTGTATATTGGTTCACTTCACATTCTCCTATATTTCTATGAATGATTGTTGATTCTTCTTTATTCTTTTTTCTGCATGTTTGACTGATTATGTTAGTTCGAGGGCCATGTCTTCAACCTCTGAGATTTTTTTCTTCTTCTTCTTAATTTAGCCTGTTTTTGAAGCTTACTGCTGTATTTTGAAATTCTCTAAAAGACTCTTTTGTTTAATTTAGTTTTAGTATATACTTTCTTATCTTGTCTAACTCTTCAGTAATTTTTTCTTTATTTTTAATTGATGTCCTGAAATGTTTTTGTCCTGGCTTCTTTTTGTTGATTTTCAACTTTCTCTTTAATTCCATTCATCTGATTTGCCATCCATATTCTAAATTCTATTTCTGACACTTAGACAATTTCCTTTTGGTTGGAGTCCATTACTGAAGATCTATTATGATAACTTGGTGGTAATAAATTGGCTTGTTTTTTCATGTTGCCAGAGTTCTTTTGCTGGTTTCTTCTCACCTGAAATCTCTTCTCTAAACTCAGGGTTGATATATATGCAGAGTACCCATTCTCCTTTGCTGGGGACTCTTCTATTTAGAAGAAAGAGAGGTCACTAGATGGCACTTTTGTGTCCTACTGTGGAAGACTGACTTGACAGGGGTGGGGTAGGCACAGTGAGGGCTTATAATGCAGTTGTTCTGTTTTGTCCCTTTCCCCTGTAATTGTCACAGCTCAAGCTGGTGCTGGATGATCTTCATGCAAAGTGGTGTGTTGTACCCCAGGGCCCTGCAGGGGCTGGGCGAGACCTTCTCCACAGAAGCTGGTATTGCAGGGAATTGGTCTGCACAGTTCTCCCCATGGAGGTGACAGTGGGTGAGGCTATCTAGACAGTGGTTGTGGATGTTCAGGTTGTGAGCGTTCGCTCCAATCAGATCCAGGTACGATGGTGACTTGAGGCTTTCAGGTCCCTGGTGCAGCTTTAGATGCAGGAGCAGCTCCCGCCAGGCGGCTGATGGAAGCCGCATCTTGGGGGTGGGACCAAGGGGACTGACTACTGCACATAGCTGTGAACATGGGGCTGGGGGCCTGGTGGCATCACTGGATTCTTATGGACAGAGCCATGGGGCCCTGCAGCAGCTGTGTAGCCTTGTGGGCAAGGCTGTGGGCCTGGTAGCAGTGCTGAAGCCTTGAAGGTGTGGCCCCAGGGCCTGACAGCAGCAAAGATCCTTGGAGCTGAGGCAAGTGTGTGATGGGAGCACTAGAGCCTCCAGGACGGAGCTGCAGCATTCTATAGTGGAGCTGGAGCCTGAGGGCAGAGCCGTGGAAACCTGCATCCACTTTGAAGCCTCAGCTACAGAGACCCAGGGTCCTGAAGCAGCATTGGAGCCTCAGAGGTTGGGCATGGAGCCCCAGGACAATGGGGGAGCCTTAGGGTTGGAGCTGCTGGATCCTGAAGCAGTGCCCTTCCCTTCTCCCTTCATTCCTTCCTTCTTCCTTTCTTTTATACTTCCTTCCTTCTTCTTTCCTTTCTTACTATTTTTATCTGAGAAGGAAACAACATCCCCAATAATCTGCCATCTCACTGACCAAAACAGTGAACACAAAACACTCCTAGGTCAAAGGGAATGAAATGCTAGGTGTTTGCTTCCCAGCTTCTATAGTAGAACAAAGCAAGGGAGAACCTATTGAGGGAGTTGATTTGCAATATCTATCATGTGAATTTTAGCAGTCATAGTTGTTTGCCTAAGTATAAAACTTCTATGCTGAGTGTATAAAAACAAATAAAAGAAAGCAGAAAATACTGGAGATGCAAACTGATCTAGTGAGGACATTGCTGTCATCACCACCAAGAACGAAATGCTACAGATTGCTCTGCTTACGCTTTGAAGGTTAGATGAATAATGGCAATCTGTGCTGTCACTCATGCCCATGCAAGACATGAAATCTGTGGCGGAATAATTCGTATGTAGGAAAAATGTTGGGGAGCCAGAAAAACTTGACAAATGCCCCAGCACCAATCCCTCTGGGACTCTCAAGAAAGTCATGCACCCTCGCTAGAAAAAATGCACAAATTCTCTTTCACTATTGTCATTGTTATTAATCATAAAATCCAGAATTAAATGTTCAATCTCAGAGCAGTAGACATAAAAAAAGCTCCTTCTAAGATTTGCTTTTCTTCACCATTTAGTGAGTATGGAGTCAACAGTCTGAGGTAGCTCTGGTAAAAATGTCCTTCATCCTCGTAGTCTGTAGCACCTTGAAATTCTGGGAAGCCTTATTATTCTCTTTTCTCAAAAGATTTCTCAGATAAATTTTACATTTCCCATTATTTTGATAACTTAATCCATCTATCTTTTATGCATGAACCCCTTCCTATCTTCTCTCTTAATGCATTGACGCTTCTACAAACCCAACATGTTTTGAGTGATATTTCTAAGAAAACCACAGTTTATTCCTCCTTCTCTTCCCAAGACAAAGACATACAGAGGAGGCAAGAATGAAACACTACAATGCTCTAGTAAGGGACTGAAAAAAGAGAGTTCATAGGATTTTTAAAATCTATTTATTCATCAGTATGTATACCTAGGTCAAGAATTAATCATAGGATAAAAAAAGGGTATTGAGATTTAAATACATTCTATTATGCAATATTTTATGCACATGAAACAGTATGCATAGCATGAAAGTTCTAAAACATAACAAGAAAATTTTAGCCATTAGTGTATCACTCAAGACCTGAAATATTAGTGATGAGGATGAGTTTGCATGCACCTATGTGCTCCTCCATTTCCCATTTTCCTGCCTTTTGTCAAATGTGGTTGTTTATCAGAAATTACCTCCCTATTACAGTTTAATCATAAATTATATATGTTCCCAATCAATATATTTTTTACTGTGCTCATTTTTCAGACTTTTACAAGTGTTATCTTACTTTATGTAGTCATCCACAACTGGTCTTTCCCACATAGTACTGCAGTTTAAGGTTCAATAGGTTTTAGATAACTGTTGTTTATTCATATTCCCTGATGTATAATAATCTAGGGCATGAATATTATTCTATTAATACAGTTATCCATTATCTGACTAATAAATATTTGTTCGTAAGTTTATTCCCTATTATAGGTAATGCTGCTATATACACTCTTGAATGTGTTCTGTACTTGTACAAAAATGTCTTTAAAATTTATCAGTATGAAATATTTTGTATTTTTCCAACTTCATGAGATAATACAAAAATAGTTTTCAAATTGTTTTCATCAGTTATAAACTCCCAACAGCCATGCATATGTTTCATATGTTTGCATTATATCTTATCCATGTTAACATTTGGTAATAAAAAATTTATCAAATTTACAAATCTAGAGATGATAAAATTCTATCCTAATGTTTTCAAAATTTACATTTCTTCCAATACTAATAAGATTTAACATATTGCAATTCTTGTTTCCTTCTATGTGCAATGGCAGTCTCTATCTTGAGACCACATTTTCCTGAGTTGTTTAGGTTTTACTTATTGACATGTAGTTTTTGCATATGTTGGCTATAATTCTTCAATGCTATGTTTTCTAATTATCTTCTCTTAAATACCCCTATATATTTATACCACCAATAGAAGTTATGAATTGCAAAACAATCAAAATTGTTAATGTTCGTAATTTATTCATTTTGTGTGTTTTCGCAGAATCCTTTTCTTTATGAAATTGAGATCATAAATATATTCTGCTATAATTTCTTCACTTGATCTTAGTTTTAAGCTTTGAGTTTATTTGGAATTGATTTTTTTGTGTAGTGTAGAGTAAAGATCCAGTTTCATTTTCATCTCCTAATGGATATCTAAACAATTGTTCTAGAATAATTATTTTGAAGATTTATAGTATTATCACTGCTATAAAGCAGTATCCATTATAACTTTTGCTCTCTTTTTGTAGTTTCTATAATGATCTGTATTTTACTTGATAAATCCATGAGGCAACACCACAATGTTAAGTACAATAGCTTCGTAATACATATTAATGTCTGGAAAGGTTAGTCATTTTAACATCTTCTTCAAACTATTTTGCGGTATTGACTTTTTCATGTAAATTTTAAAATTACTTTCTGAAATAATCTCACAAAGTTATCATGTGGATTTGCACTGTATCTACAAAATGACTTGGGGGTATTAGTATATTTATAATATTAAGTTATCCCAGGTAAAACATCTGGCTAACTCTTGTTGATTGCATCACAAAAGACAGAATACACATCTACCACGCTAGAAGCAGACAATTCTGCTAAAGCTGCTTATGGCCTACAATCTACTTTGATGGAGAATTTGGAAATTTAAAGATTTTTGGCTTCATATTACAAGATACAGCAGTTATAAGTTGGGACCCTAAAGTGTGAGTCTTATAAAAAGATAAATATTTGGCCCAAATTTCCTCTAAATACATCTCCTGTTATGATTTTTCTGCCCTGTGATGCAAGTAAATGCAGAATGAGTCAACCCAGAAAGAGGCTTAAAGTCCCACCTAGCTGAGTGTTTCATATAGACACAACAGAGTGCAGAGGCAGAGAGGGAGGAACACAGAACATGTAAGAACACAGAACATCTAAATGTAAGACAACGCCTTCAGGGTTAACAATTACCTGTAAACAAGATCTGTAGTTACTCGTACATAAAGTGAACAGAAGCAAACAGACTATATTTTTATGTGAATTAGGAGTTCTATTACCAAAAATTGTGTTGTTAAGACAAAAAAACCTGACATGCACAACTTAAAACTATTCAACTCTTAAAGCACACACAGGAAGTAGCCTAAAAAGTTGTATATCACCCACTGACAACTCATCTGTGGATTCACAGCTCTAAGTAACTCTGAAAACATTGTAGGTATTATCTTTTCAAGTATTGCTTCTCTTCCATAGTCTTTATTTTCTCTTTTATAGGATGTGATTAGCCAATTTTGCATCTTCTCATTCCATCCCCCTTGCCCTATACTATCTATTGGATCTTTTTTATTTAAATCTTTCTGTGCTTCATTTTAATTAGTCACTCAAACCTAACTTCTAGTCACTTATAGGTTCTTAGTGTATCTAATCTGCTCTAAATATTTTGTTTCAGGACTTTTACAAATTATTTTTGTTACTCCGTGTGTGTGTGTGTGCGTGATATACTGTTTATATACTTTCCAAATAACAGAGGCCATTCTATAATCTTGTTTCTTTTTCATTTTTGTGATACCTTCTTTTATTTCATATGCATTTCCTATATAATAATTTTATATTCCACATTTTATAATTGAAATATTTTAAACAGCTGAGGGACTACAACTGGCTGAGGATTTTTTTTTTTTTTAACTTTAGTCTCCAAAAAACAGTAATGAGATGAATATTTGCTTTCAGGGCTCTCCTGTCTTTTGCTTCTGCTTACTGTTTTAGTGTTTTTGTTCTTATTTTGGTTCTCTGCATGCCATTTTATTTTTGTAAATTTACTTTTAGTTTTATTTTAGAGGTAAGCTAGAGAAGCTTATAATATGCTAAACTATACCTGTTGCAATTTATGTAGTACATACTTGTATGTTACTGGAATAACTCTTCAGAGTATCTGGTTCACCGTACTACTACTGAGAGTGAATTGTTTTCTGCCTAATCATATTATAAGCCACCTAAATGGATTCATCTGATTATTTCATATAAATAACCTAGAAATTTGGTTAGCATAAATACATGGAACACCTATTACGTGCCATAAGCTCTCCTTGATGCCAATTATACAAAGTTGATTTAAAAAGGTGTCCCAGAATCTTTTGATCCTTATTCAGACATGGTATCTATTAAGTTATGCAAGATAAATAAATTCTGGAGATCTAATATACAATAATGTGAGGATAGTTAACAATTCTTTATTGTACACTTAAAATCTGCTAACAAGGTAAACCTTAAGGGTCCTCACCTCAAAAAAAAAAAAAAAAACAAGAAAGGAAAATAAAATGGTAACTATCTGAAATGATGGATATATTAATCAGTTTGAATGTAGTGATAATTATACAATGTATATCAAATCATCAGATTATACATCTTAAATATATACAATTTTTAATTGCAAAACATGTCTCAATAAAATTAAAAAAATAAAATGAAATAAAAGGTGTCTCACTACTTTCAACATTTAAAGTTCACCTGAAGTAACCAATATAAAATCAACCAACTAGCAAAATACAACATGAAATAAGATAAAATAAAATAAAATGTTAAAATGGCTATTGTGACTCCAGTATTTTCTCTTGCTTGCAACCCAAAAGTTTGATATGTGGAGTTTAAAGAAGGCACAATAGAACTACAAGGAAAAAAAGACTTGTATCTGCCCATAGGCGTCAAGGAGGTCTTCACAGGAGTAATACAGATTAAGAACAAATGAGAAAACAAATACAATTTGAAAATCATCCCATAACTCAGATAAGAAAGGTAAAAAAAATAAAAATAAAAATAAAATTTAAAAGAAGTCATTTAGGAATAAGTAAACATATAAAGTTTCACAGGGGAGAGAAGTCATACACTAAAACATTTCTATTTTATTATCTCATCACTGGGGAATTAGTAAAGAATTTGGGTTGCCAGTAAATGACAGCAGTGCCATGAATAATGGAAAACTAAAAGAGAGTTAGTAAAGCCAATGAAGAATGGTTTAAAATAACCTTGAAAGAGCATGACCAGCTTAGAAGTATTAATAGTAGGATCAGAGTGAACACAGGGGAACAGATTATTAAAAATTGATTAAATATTGAACAGGGAAGGCCTTTAGTGTGGTTTCCTCTTTAAAATCTGGGTAAATAAAGTAAATAAAGGAGGGTGGCATTCATCAAGATGAGAAATACAGAAGAAAGAGAAGCAGATTTTAGAAAGTTTTCAGTTTGGGATTGAATTAGAGGCGATCATGAACATTCACGAGTTGATATTTACTATTTAGTTGAACATATAAAAATGCAATCTAACATTATGTGAGATAAAATGAGATGGGAGCTAACTGATCTTTTTAAAATTTTTGCATAGACTTTCTTTGGAGAATATGTAAAATACAAAGTAAGAATGGACCAGAGTCTTGGACCAGTACTTACGGGATAGACAGACAGTGAAAAACAAGGCTGCAGAGGAAAATTACAATGATAAGATTATGGTCCCTCCTGGCCTTAGTGTGATCACTGTTATATTTTGTATATGTATACTCTCAAAATGTCTAGATTTATTTTAGATAAATATTTGTAGCCTAAATACGAATCTTTTTTCAAGTTTCCAAATTCTTTGTATTCTTCTATGAGGTTGGTATAATAGAAGATGTTTTATCATACTATTTTAAGAAGTTGTTTCATTGTGCTTAAAATTAATCAAGTAGTCTTTTGAACATTAAAGCAAAGCCTATGCTAGGCCTCTGGATTTTGAAAATGAGGTAAGAGTTTCTTAATGTTCTCAGTTTTGATTCTCATCCTTTTTATTATTACTTCCCCTCCCCTGTTGCTCCTCATAAGTGTGCTCACATTGGAATGTCTCATATCCATGAGTATTATTAGGTTTGAAATCCTTGTATGTGATGAAAATCCAGTTGCATTTAATTTTTCTCTTCCTTTTAGAACATACATTATACATAATAAGTGTCTTTGTTCTGCAATTCGAAAGCCACGTCGTTTGTGGTCTCTTAGCAACAGACTGGAGAGTATACCAGATGCATTTATTTTTGTGCTCAATTTCTGAACATTAGACAGACTGCACATCATTCAAGGAATGCTTGAAAGTATTTTCTATAGTCAAAAGAACTATTTAAATGGTGAAATAAAAATGTTTAATACATTTTGTTTAGCTCATTTCTAGGAGATTTTCAAAATATTTCATTGTACTTGTTATAAAAAAATAGGTTAAAGGTTGAAACCACTCTTCTTACCAAAATTCAAAAAATAAACTTGAATTATACGGAAGAATGATTAAGACTTAATAGGAGTGTTGGCTAAATGTCAAATTTAAGACAAAGGTGAATAAAATTTTTTTTAAAAGGAATAGTCTCTAATCATTAAGTTCATTTCTAGAAATTTATGAAAATATTTGTAGGTCCAATAACTTTCCTGATTTCTTTTCGGTAAAAAATACAATTTGATTTACTTTAAGCAGAGATTCATTAATTAGGATATCTATCCAAAGATACAATTCTAAACTCTGAAACTAAAAATAACTATTCTTTTTCCCCAAGATCGGGATTGCTTTAGTTTGGAAGCCTGCAATGGGAAAAGAGCAGGGGTTGCGAGCTGGTTGGTGCATTAGCGTCCTGGGGTCGCTGTAACAAATGGCCACAGATTCAGTAGCTTGAAACAGCAGGAACGTATGGTGCTACAGTTCCTGAGGCCTAAGTCCTGTGGGGCTAAAATCAAAGTGTCAGCAGGGCTGGTTCCCTCTGGAAGCTCTGAGGGGAGAATCTGTTTCCTTTCGTCTTTCTGCTGTTACTGGCTGCTGAAGTCCTTGTCTTGTGACCTTCTCCTTCATCTGTAATCACATCGCTCACATTTCTGCCTCTGTCATTGCATCGCCTTCTTCTCTGACTCTGACCCTTCTTGGGTCCCTCTTATAAGGGCCATGGGGACTACACAGAACCTACTCAGATAATCAGGGATAATCTCCCCTTCTCGATATCATTAATTTAATCACATCCACAAAGTTCCTTTTTCCATATAACATAATATTTATAGGTTCGGGAATTGGGACCTGGACGCATTTGGGGGCCGTTACCCTGCCTACTATAGTTAATTTTCCCCTATTTGCCTTCCTTGAATTTCTCTTCTCCCAAAGGAACTTTTCCTCACAAAATCTTCCTTTTTCTCTGTGTATTACCCCTTTTGTGTGTTTGATGCCATGTAGGGTTCCTAGAGCTGTGACACTGGCTTTTATAGTCTGAAAAAAGCTGCATGTGGACATTTGCCACTGTGTTTTCAGTTTTCACATATGCTTTATTTTGATGCTTAATTTTCATATAAATTTTAACATTCATTTCATATGAAAACCTAGAGAAGAGCATGTTAGGCACAGGGGAAAGCATGTTCAAAAACTATGTGGCATGTACAAACTTGCCAGTCTTGAGGGAGGTAAGGAAGTTTGTGGGGACTGGAGTAGGGTTGCCAGATAAAGTGAAGGCCATGCAATTAAATTTGAATTTTCAGATAAATTAGTATGGTTTTGTTTAGTCTAAGTATACACCAACTATTATATGGGATATACTTATACTTTACAAACCAGTTTGGTTTTGTTTTTGTAATCTGAAATTTAAATTCAACTGCATTGTTGTTTTGTTTTGTTTTTGTTTTTTGCTAAATCTGGCAACCATAGACTACTAGCTCATGTAAAATAAGGGTGTGTGTGTGGTTGGTGATTTCAGATAGGAAGCAGGGTTATACCAGGCCGGGACCGGAGGTCAACACCAAATGTTTGTATATTTTCCACATAAAATTCAAAACTATTGGAAAATGTTAAGCATTTGAATGATATATATTTGTGTTTCAAGATGATTACAGTGGTGTCTTGGTGGGAAATGGCCTATAACAGGACAGGTTCGAAAGCAGGAAGACAATGTGAGTAGCTGCTTAACCGTCTTGATGAGAGATAATGGTGACTGGAATTTGAGAGGTGATGAAGAGAGAGTGAAGTGTCACTCGGGAGACAAGCACTCCGAAGCATTTGGGAGCAAGGTGGTACTGGATAAGAAGATAGCTGTATAACTTTACGTTCAAATAGGGTAAATAGAAGATTGGAAAATGCTTCCCAAACCTCAAGCCTGAGAATGTTAAGCCGTGAGCAGAAAATCTCTTTTTTTCTATAGAAAGCAACTCTAGAGAAGGGATAAGTTTCTCTCTAGTAAGAAATAAACAATAAGACAGAAATAAAGTTTCAGTATCTGTAACAATTATTAATATGTAAAGGAGTTAAAGAATGTTAGCATACTTCTTCAAGAAGATCCTATTTCTAAATTATTATGACGATGCCTAGAAATATATTGTATTTACTAACTCACAAGCAGATCTCCAGAAACCAGCTGCTTAAATTCTAGCACCATTTTACTTTGGAAGTTCAACTTTTTGTCTAATTTTTATTAGTCTTTTCTTTCCTTAAACAGATATGCTATCAATTTTTCATTTTTGAAAATTATAATAATGTATTCTGTGGACAGAATTTTTATTTAAGAAAAACCATTGATACCTACGAATAGTATGATTAGAGCAAAGGAAACAGTACATTGGCCTATCCTAGGGCTAATATAGTATCTAATATATTTTCCTTGATTTTCACTTTTCACCATTCTCTGAATATAAATTCTTACAATTTTGCCTGCTGTCACTAATGGGAGCATGAAATATCTCTTCTCCAACAAAGGCAGCCCTATAACGCTTGTGTTGTTACAAGTATTGCTGTACTGTTGTTAAATCAAGCACCATTAATCACAGAGAACAATTACTTTCATTTTCCTTTTCGTTCTTATAATCTCCCTCTATAATTTTTTCCTCTACATTGCTTAAAATAAAGTTTTTAGTATGAACTTCAGAAACATTAATGTTCAGTAAACAGTGGAGTTTTATAAATAGAATAATGTGTTTCAAGGATTTACTAGTATTGACTATGATGAATATTTTTTAAAAAAATCACTAGTAGGACAAAAAATTAGCACACAAGATAGTTTCATTTCCACTTATGTTGTTCCTTATTATTATAAGGATCTTATTGTTGTCACTTATTAAACTGAGCCTTTAACTTTAAAAATGATATGTGTCCTTTGATGATTATACAGCATTTGTTGAGAATATTTTAATCAAGGTTCTTATTTAACCTTCAATTTTGTTTTAAACAGAAATGATTTTGATTGGTTTATCTTGGCTTATAAATCTCTACTGTTTAAGTTCAAACTGACTGATATTTCTTTTATAAAAACATCTGTAATTTGTGTGTTTAAACATTTTTTCTAAATTTAAAATGCAATTGTTAATTATTTTTTTCTTGTTTTTCCCTAATGACTTTATTTTTAATAGCGACTCACTGTTATGATTTGTGGGGGCTTCATATGTTCTTTTTTTACAGAAGAATTGTGATGAATGCTTATATAATATTATCTTCAAATAATACGTTACTAAACATTTCAAATGTTTAGGCTAATGTTTAAAATAATATTGTTCTCAATACTGGGATTTTATTACAATTATTTAATGTAGACTATGGGTATATCAGATTCTCCCATTATATTCTCCCATATAATGCTTATTTAAATTTCATTAATGTTACCTGCTGACAGTCAGTAGGATTATTAAAATCCTGAAGTCTGAATGATAAAAAAAATAGTATCCTTAAGTTTTAAATGATTTTTATGTTACATCACCCAGAGTTTTTTTGTGACCCATCTAACTCTTCAGCGGAGAAAGGTGGGTGCTGGCTGGCACACAGAAAGCTCCACCTGTGTCACTGTGACCTTAGCCAAGACTTATTTTTTATCTGATCCCATCTTGACATCTGTTATTTATACCAATTGTTCAAATTGTTTTTATTCAAAACTATAATATAAAATGTTAGACTCCATTTTCTGAGAATTTACTGTGTCCAATCAGACTATATTTAATTCTCACAACAGGATAGCTATTAATATTCTTGTTTTACAGATGACAAAACTGAGACTTAGAAAAATTACAAAATTCAGCTAGTAAATAAGAGTAATAGAATGTCAGTCCAGATCTTTATACCATGTATATTTTGACTACCAGCCCACTGAAACCGATGAATTTAATTATATCATGTCTATTTAGTATAAAAAGAGCCAGGTTGACTAAATGTTGACTAGCAGATATGCAGCAAACACTGTCCACTCTTATCAGCCCTTAGGATTTTCAAAATCTCCTAATAATATATAATTCTAAAATATTCCTTCAGTTCCCCAGATATAGAGATTTATTTTATAAATTATATTATTATAAAATGATTTCCTTGTGTTATATATTCAATTGATATAATAAGAGGATCGGTGAGGAGGTGGATTTAGCCTTCTGAGACTTGTTAATTACATATCAACCAACAATTCACCCATGTCTAGCAATATCAATAAACAGAATGATTTATTAAGCTCTAAGAATTCAAGAGAAAAAGACTAATACATCTGTCTTTTGTTTGGAATCCACACATATTTTATGTTATTGGCTGAAATAAAGTACCAAACACACCAGTAGATGTAAATCCGTATTATTTAAGTCTACTCTGGGTAATTAATATCATTGATTTGTTGAACATAAAATATACTGGTTAAATGAAAATGTACTTTTTTAGTAAATATCAAATGTGCAGATGAAAAATAGGGAAATTAAAAGTCCGCTGACAAGAGATAGGCAAGAGTTAATGAACTGTGGTCCCTACAATTCATCAATTGTCACATAGCTTCTACCTAGCGATAAAATCAATACAAGTGCTTTCAGATACACAGCACTGCTTCATTGAGAACTCTAACCTCAATATGTCAACACGCAGGTATTTAAACATCAGGCAAGATGTAGAAAAGCTTCAAGTGGTTTTGAACTTGTAAAGCCTGAGAAAAGATTTATGTATTTCACAGATTTGTTTTTTTCCAGCTCTGATACACAGTTTCCGGGTATATCAATCCATTAACCTTTCTTCATCAAATGATCGTGAATAAATTGTAGGCAGAAATTTTATATTCTATATGTTACACTGGGTAGTTAAATTAATGCCCTGACTTAAAGAACATATGGAAAAATGTATAACTTCCAGAGTAAATCGATAAGCCTTCTATCCAAATATCTATTGTTAAGGTGTATGGTTTTAGCTTAAAAATTAGAGACATCTTAAAACATTTTTCCTTTAAATAATGTGGTTTATGTGATTTTCTGCATCAATACTAACAAAAAGCAGTGATCTAAAAGTTATAGATAGGCTTAGAATGAATTTAAATTGAAATTCGATTTACATGGTGTGGAGAAATTTTAGTTCTAAAATTATCTTTTTTTGTCTCAATGTGCTAGGAATAAAAATTGTTGTATAAACCTCCCACATGATTTCTAGTATAGGAAATATAACTCCTATTTGGAGAAACTGTTGTTTCTCTAAACATTAAATAGGAAAGAGATTGATTTATTTTAGTGTCCCCTAAGGTTTAGATATTATTTCATCAGGATTCATAATGAGAACTGAAGAATTTTATAGTTAATTCAAAATTCATTCAATATCAAAAGAATGTAGATGCTCAGAATAAACCAGAATAACACAATAGATGATTAAGATAATGTGTCTATAACTTTTCATAACATTATAATTTTCTATGTGCTTTTACATGATATCTTAATCATGTCAACAATATTGATACATGCACTATTGGCAAAGTTGACAGCAGTATAAGACTGAAGATCACAAATCAAATAAGTTTTCTTATTTAGCCAATTTAACCTCATACATACATTCTATTTAATCCTTATAGTTTAGGAAACCAGGTAACCAGATAGTATAACTAGAACATTGATCTGATCAAATGAATACAACTAAATATTTTGCAAAAAAATCTCTAATTTTTGGTCCTGTTCTCATTTTATTCTCTAGAGAGAAGGCTAACTGGAAATTTTTCACCTATTCCGATTCAGAAGAAAATTTATTTTGGTCCATATGTCTAATAAACATACAATGTAGGCAAAACATCTACAAGTGAAGCATATCATTGCCTAAATATTTATAAGTTATTGTCAGATAATGTAATTTGTTTAATGACTGGCCAAGATGTATTCTAGAATATTAAAATTTATAGAAGTAACCAAAATTAAGAGTCAGGATTTTTTAAAAATTAAATGAGTTAGTAATATGTGTTAGTCTTGTAAGTGTATTCAAAGGATTATGTTTCGAATCTCTTTCAAAAAATATTAAGGGGGTACAAATGATTTTCTTACATTGTTACCTTATATAGTGCTTAAGTCCAGGCTTTTAGTATGCCCATCACCATTGTACTTGACAGGTAATTTTTTTTTTTTTTTTTTTTTTTGCTACAAGAGCAGTTGCCAGTATAGTAAAATTTGAATGCTCACCAGCTCCCACCCACCCCCTTTCTTGGTTTCCAATGTCCTTTATATCTCCATTTTCCCAGAATGTGCTTATCATTTAGCTCCCAATTATTAGAGAGTACATGTACTATTTGTCCTTCCTGAGATACTTTGCTTAGGATAATGGTCCCAAATCCATCCAAGTTGCTCCAAAAGACATTATTGCATTTCTATTTATAACTAAGTAGAACTCTATTTTCTACACACACACACACACTCAGACACACACACACATTTTCTTTATCCACTCTAGAATTGATGGGTGATTAGTTTGATACCGTATCTTTACAATTGTGAATTGCACTGTAAAAACATTCAATTGCAGCTGTCTTTTTGATAAAATGTCTTCCTTTCATTTGGGTAGATACCCAGTAGTGGGATTGCTGGGTTGATTGTTAAGTCTACATGTGTTTCTTTAAGGAATTACTATATGGCCTGCCATAGAGATTGTACTAACTTTTGCAGTCCCACCAACATTGCATAAGTGTTCCTTTATCTCTGCATCCATAACAGCATTTATTGCTTTTTGACTTTTTAATAATGGCCATTCTGACAGATGTAAGGTAGTATCTCATTGCGCTTTTGAATTTCATTTCCCTGATAATTGGAGATGTTAAGTATTTTTTCATGTTTGTAGGCATTCATTGATCTTATTTTGAAAATCTTCTGTTCATTCTTTTGCCCACTTTTTAATGGGTTTTTCCTTCTTTTTCTTGCTGATTTGTTTGAGTACTTTGTAGATGCTGAATATTAGTCCTTTATCAGATATATAGTTTGCGAATATTTTCTCCTATTCTGTAGATTGGCTATTAATTTTATTGATTATTTCCTTTGCTGTGCCATCTTTTTAATTTAATTAAGTCCAGTTTATTTGTTTTTCCTATTGTCATATTTGCCTTTGGAGTCTTAGTTATAAATTCTCCGCCTAGGCCAATTTGTAGAAGAGACTTTCCCACATTTTCTTTTAGAATTTTTATGCTTTCATGCCTTACATTTAAAGCATGTATTCATCTTGAATTAATTTTTGTATGTGGTGAGAGACAGGCATCCAGTTTCATTTTTCTGCAAGTGGCCATCCAGTTTTCCCAGCACCATTTATTGAATAGAGCTTCCTCTCCTCAGTGCATGTTGTTTTCTACCTTGTCAAAGATCAGTTGGTTATAGGCAGCTAGTTCCCCTCCCCCCCAGGTTCCCGATTATGTTCCATTGGTCTATCTCTCTACTTTTATATCAGTATCATGACATTTTGATTACTATAGCCTTGTAGTATAATTTAAAGTCAGGTGATGTGATGCCTCCAGATTTACTCTTTTTACATCAGATTGCTTTGGCTATTCAGGCTCATTTTTGGTTCCAAATGAAGTACAGAATTATGTTATTTTTCTACATTTCTGAAATATGGCATTGGTGCTTTTATGTGGATTGTGCTGAATCTATAAATCACTTTGGGCAGTACAAACATTTTAACAGTGTTAATTCTACCAATCCCGGAGCATGAGATCTTTTTCCATTTGTTTATGTCATCTCTGATTTTTTTCATCAGAATATATGTTAAGTAGTTTGAGGGTAGAATGTTCTATAAATGCCTGTTAGGTTCATTTGTTCTAGAGTCATGTTAAATTCCAGTGTTTCTTTATTTATTTTCTGCTTCAATGATCTGTCCAACTCTGTCAGTGGGATGTTGAAGTCCCTGGCACTTAACCATGCTACTGGGCATTTCTTTTCTTACATCTACTAGAATTTTCTTTATGAATCTGAGAGCTCCTGTGCTAGGTGCTTATATATTTAGGATTATTATGTCTTCTTGTTGAATTGCTCCCTCTACCATTATTTAATGATCATCTTTGTCATTTTTTTTTTACTATTTTGATTTAAAGTCTATTTTATGTGGTATGAGAATAGCTATACCTGCTTGATTTTGGTTTCTGTTTGCATGGAATATTTTTTTTTCTATCCCTTTACCTCAAATCTGTGTGAGTTCTTGCAAGATAATGGGTTTCTTGAAGATAGAATATACTTGTGGTATGTTTTTCATTCATTCAGCCACTGTATGTCTTCTAAGCAGGGCATTAAGACCATTTACATTCAGTGTTGGTATTGATATGTGAGATACCGTTCTGTTCATCATGTTGGATAATACCTTTTTCTTTTGTTTTCCATCTTGTGCTACTGTTTTTTAAGAGTTGTAAGCTTTAACTTTCGGGTGTTTTTTATACTGGTGGGTACCTGTTGTACTGCCCCATGTATAATGCAGTTCTGGGCATTTTCTATAGGGCAGGTCTAGAATTGACAAATTCCCTCAGTGTTTGCTTGTCTGGAAAAGTCTTTATTTTGCCATCATTTATGAAACTTCATTTTACAGAATACAAAATTGTGGGCTGACAGCTGTTCTGTGTAAGAAGGCTAAAAATGAGTTCCTATTCCATTTTGGCTTGTAAGTTTCCACTGAGAAGTCTAATGTTAGCCTGATAGGTTTTCCTTTCAGTTTAGTTGTGGCTTTGGCCTTGCTGTTTGTAGAATTTTTCCTTTCATTTCAACTTTGGCCAGATTTACGGCTATGTGTCTTGGTGCTATGACTCTTGCTGGTGTAAGATTACCTTCTTGTATCTGGATATCTGAATCTCTGGTGATACCAGGGAAGTTTTGCTCAATAATTCCCTCAAATAGCTTTTGGTTTTTCTTCTTTTTCCTCAGGTATACCTACAATTTGTATATTTGTTCACTTCACATAGTCTTATATTTCTATGAATGATTGTTGATTCTTTATTCTCTTTTCTGCCTGCTTGGCTGACTGTGTTAGTTCGAGAGCCATGTCTTCAGGCTCTGAGATTTTTAATTCTGTTTGGTCTAACCTGTTAATTGAAGCATTCTAACATATTTTTAAATTCCCCAAATTCCCCTTTCATTTCCTTAAGGTTTGTTATGTCTTGTCTTCTGTTGTCTATCCCTGTAGCAATTTTTTTCATTTTTTTCATTCATGTCTTGAAACGTTTTTTGGTTTGTTTCTTTGTGTTTGTTTTCAACTTTCCAGTCAATCTCATTCATGTTATTTTCCATCTATATTCTCTATTCCATCTCTGACATTTCAGCAATTTCCTTCAGGTTGGGGGTCACTGCTGAAAATCTATTGTCATTATTTGTAGGTATTAAAAATCTTGTTTTTTCATGTTGTCAGAGTTTTTAATTTTGATTTCTTCTCATCTGAAATATTTTCTCTCAGCTCAAGACATATAAACTTGCAGTGCACCTGTTCTCCTCTGCTGGGAACTCTTCTACTTAGTGCAAAGAAGCGGAGGTCCCTGGATGGTGCACTTGTGTCCTCCCTTGGAGGACTGACCCAGCACAAGGGTCAATCCTGTGAGTGCATAACACTGCTGCTCTGTTTCATCTTCTGCTTCTCTGTTCCCCTGCGATTGTCACTGGGGTTTCCCATGTTTCAGAGTGATTGATGTCCCACCTAGTTCAGTCAGCAGCAGCAATTATCAGCCTAAGCCAGTTTGAGAGCTGAAGGCAGTGGCATTTGTCAGCCTGCGTGGGCTTGAGCGCAGCCTCACCATGCTTGCTCATGCTGGTGTGCGGGAACTGCCCCATTCAGATCCACAGGAAGCAGTGCCATGTTGACACAGGCCTGCACATGCCCAGGGGTGGTAGCAATTGATGGTATATGCTAGCTTGAGGACTGCCCCACTGAGATCTGCAGGCAGTGGTGTTTGTTAGCCCTTATGGTTTGAACGTAGCCCTACCCATGCCCTGCAGTGGTGGTGACTGATGGCCCACACTAGCCTGAAGGCTATTCCACCCAGAACCAGAGATGGCAGCATTTGTTGGCTGGGCACTGGTTTGAGTGGCGGTCCTGCCACACCCATAGGTGGCTGTGATTATCAGCATGCACTGGCTTGAGAGCTTCCAGAATTAGATTTGCAAACTGTGATGTTTGTTGGCCTTTGCAGCTTGAGCATAACCCCATCCATGCATGCCAGTAGTGGTGACTGATGACCCACGCCAGCTGGAGGGTTGCCCCAGTCAGATCCATGGGTGGCAACATTTGTTGGCTGAGCATCAGCTTGAGTGCAACTATGCCCACACTTATAGGTGGTGGTGATTGACATCCTGTGCTGGCTTGAGAGCTATGCATTCAGATCTTCAGGTGGCAGTGTTTGGTGGCTGGGTGGCAGCTTGAGCACAGCCCCACCCACATCTAAAGGTGGCAGCAATTGTTGCCTGCCCAGGTCCCTGGTGGCAATGGGGGTATGCATCTCCTGCCCACAGGTCTCACAAGAGTGCCTGGACTCCCTGCCTCTTTCCACCTCCCGGGACTGACAGAGGCAATGGGGAGGCAGCAGCAACAGATCTTCCCCCTGGGTAGAGGCAGAGCTCTGGGTCTAGGATTTTAAAACTATACCAGTCAGAGCACCCAGATGTTACAAGCCAGTGGGCCACCACTATGCCCTCTCTCTAGAGCAGTGCCACTTCTCAGTCTCCAGATAGCACCCCATGTCCGTCCCAAAGCTTTCTGCAGTGGAGGGTCCCTCCCATAGCTCAGATAGAAATGATCATGCTGGGAGTGTGGAGCCATGGAATTCTCTCCTCTGTGCCTTCCTGATGTGTGCACTTGTCTTCCCTGTGTACTTCCAAACCCAGAGCAGGGCACCTCTCTTCTATCTCCTTCACTTTGGGTGCCTCCTGTCACTTCTCTTTTGATTTACAATGCTCTCTTAAATGATCTATCTGAAGGTGAATATCCACTCTCCACCTTCAATATTCTCTGTGAGAGTGGTGTATGCAGACTGCTTCTGGTCTACTATTTTGCCTGTAAAAAACCTAGAACATTTTTTGATTGTTAAGATAATAAAAATAAGATCTGTTTTCAATATAAAAAGGAAAAAAAAACTTAGACTCTATGAATCTCAATTTATATTCATAGAATACTATCTATATTAAGACTACATTCCAAACAGTATTGGCATAATTACTTTATTAAAGAAAACATTGGGAAAAATGTAACAAGAAAATTGAAAAGCTTTTGGATGACACTTAATATATAATGCCATTTAATAAGTATATAGAATAAACATTCATGAAATAAAAAACAGGTCATAAGTTTTCAGTATTTAGAAAAAGTTATAATACCTTTCCTCCTTAATATGATTTTCTTGCCTTTAAAAAGCTTGTCTTAAAATTTAAATTTGAAATAAAAGCTATTTTACACATATTTTTAGCTGTTTTCCAAATGTTATGAAAATATCATTTTATTATTTCTATACTTTCCTTTCCAGTGTAACTAAAAATACAAAAGCAATCATAAATGTTTCTAAAATTTTAAAAATTTAAATAGAATAGCATCATGTAAGTTTGTTTTGGGATAAAATTTGCTACATATAAAATTAGAGAAAAATTTAATAAACACATCTTTGAATAAATTATCTTAATGTTAGATTTAAACTTGCATGTAATTTTCTGAAAATAATTTAATAAAAATGTGAGTAATATTAACATTCTCAAAACTTTTGAATTGTGCACTAGCTTTTAAAACAGCAAGCCCAAAATGACACATACCCCTTCCACTAACATTTCCTTGGCCAGAGAAGTTAATTTAATATTTCTAGTTTTCAGTCCAAACATAAAGTCTGGAAATCATTTCTCCCATCCTCATAACAAGAAAAATGCTGAAAAACCAAAAGTCAACAACTCTGTTAATCCATCAAGAAATTGAAATCAAAGGGTGATACTACCTCAAAAACAGAAATAACAGGCAGACACACAGAATCACAGTTAATCTTGAGGAACAGAAACATGCTCTAAAGCTAGAATCAGGTAGTAATATTAATAATTCCAGGGTAGTTGAATAATTGCTGAAGACTAGTATGGACTAGCTTAGATTTTAAAACTCCTGGAAGACCAGTATTAGGAGAATTGCCACACTTCATGGTCTTTTCTCCGTGAACTCCTCCAGGTTCTCACCGTAAAGATGAGAGAAACCTTCCCCTGCTCCCAACACAAGAAGGAGAAAAGTAACCATTTTGAAGCATGCTCAGAGAATTTCGCTCTCCTTAGCAAATGTATGCCACCAAAGGAGCCTAGCCATAGTGGGTTTTCCCAGAGCCTAACCAACAGGGGGGAAGCAAAACACCTAGCTCTAGCCCTTACTAGCCTTCCTGTGTCACTTAAGGAGAAGAATAAAGAATCTTAGAATCACCTGTAAAGGACACAGACCAGGGACACAGGTTTAGGAAAAGCCTCAGTCCTTAGCAAATCACAAAACTTTTCTTCCACTCACACCTCTTATTACAACATCAATCAGGCTCCTATATAATAACTCGTGATTCCAGCTAAAAAGAACTGCAAGACTCAGATCCTATTTAAAAAGGAGTCTAGGGAAACTCAAGACAATGGGGGGAACAAAAACAGAAATACTAGAGAAAGTTCAGCCTCTGAAACCTACAGCTACAGCAAATAGTAAATGCAGCATAGCTCCTGGCTAGAGATGCAAAAAACTTCATACCAAAATTCTTTTCTCCACAGTTCCTAAAGTTAACATTGCTGATTTTGAAAATTCATTATAAGAATAATGTATATCACTAGGATCTGTGCCAAGTATAAATGTGTAGGTTCATGAGTATATTATTTACACAAATTAATATATGTATAAATCAATGCATGTGAATAAATAGACTGTTATAAAAACTAACCATTTTATTTTATGTTTTTTTACTGCTAACAAATATACAACCTCAAATATAGAGACAGTAGCTTGCAAGACAGGTTTGTAACAAGTTTCACACGATTAACATTTTTCCGAAAATGTCCTGGTTAATCATGGATTACATGTGATCTTACTTTGTCAATCTTCAGGGAATTTTTTCTTAATCCAAGCAAGTTATTAGCCAGAGAATATTAGTATACTATTATTCATTCCTTCCATCAATTCATTTTAAAGCAAAACAGATTCTCAGCTCTTCCTCCCTCCCCACCAGAATCAAAAGCATAAACCCCTGTCACTGAAGAAAATGGGAAATATTTTGCCCTAAAATATATTTCTTTGAAATATTTTGGGGTGGCTGCCGTAAGTCTCACAGATAGAAGTAACATTGAAAAGCTGTGTTTAGAGGGGGGAAATTTACATCTGTAGAAAATGCAGCCAGGTCTATTTCCTCTCAATCTAGAAAAGATTAACTGAGAGTCTGACATATTTTAAGGTATAAGAAGAAATATTTACCAACTATTCTCTCTGAGGGAACATTTAAGTTTTCACTAACATAACAAGATCACCTTTGCTGGCTACTCATACCTCTTCCTCCCTCCCTCCCAAACCTATTCTTCTGCTTCCAAGCTTCTATTGTTTAAAAACCTCTGTACCTTATTTGTAGAGTAGATCTTTATTTTCTGAGTGTTCCTGTGCATACACGTTAAAATAAATTTGTATAGCTTTTCTCTTATTAATCTGCTTTATAGTCAGTTGATTTTTCAGTGAACATTCTGAGGGTGAGGGGAAAGTTTTCCCTTTGCCCCAACATCATTGAAAAAATCGAGAATATGGAAGAACAAAAATAAATTTAATTGCATACAAAAATTAAAAAGACAAAATATGACACTTCAAAACATAACCAAAATGAGGTTTAACTTTGAATAAACAACTATTTCTCCACTTTCTGTTTTGGAATCCTCGCTCTGTTTGTCTCAGTTTTCTCTCACTTCGCCTCTGTTTCTGACTCTGTCTCATTCTAATATTTCCCTCTCTTCTTCTCTCCTCATCATTTATTTACCTGAAAATAATAAGACAATAAGAAACGATGTCCTGAAAAATATGTTCTTTTGGTTTTATTTTACAAGTCTACACTAGGCTATTACAGTTTTTGTAAGTAGGTAGATTTATTTACTCAGATGTTTGAAGGGAAACATGGGTAAGAAATAGATATTGTACTGTGAAGAGTGTTCTAACCCAACCAGCTCCACCTGCCTGCTTCCCAGGAGGCAGCCGATACGCTGAGACAGCAGGATTGTGGCAGAGAAAGAGATCATTCCGCATAGTGCTAAGTGGAGAGACGGGAAAGATTTCTCGAATCTGCTTTCTTGAGAATTTGGGAGACAGGATTTTTAAAGACAGTTTGGCATAGGCAGTTGATTTTGCTAATTGGCTGAGTTCAGAGTGGAACCACAGGGTCGTAGAAATTGTCTTCTTCGCTGACCAGGTTCTTGGGTGGGGGTCACCAGACTAGTGGAGTCAGTTCCTCAGTAAGGGCCACTGCTCGGCAGGGGTCAGCCGATCCACTGAAATGGAGGACCTAGACTATATCCCAGAAACTACCCCTGGGTGTCAAAAAGGTGGTGTTATCTGTGGAGAAAACTAAGAATCTTTATGATCACCAGCTATGTGGCTCCAGACTGACAATTATAGAGGAGCAAACAGCCGGACAGTGGCTAATGATTACCATTATTTTTAGCTAGGCCTGTGCCTTATTTTTAGCTAGGCCCTTACCACAGTTCTCACCTTGCCCCCCTTTAATGTGTAAAGACAGTTTTAGGAGGAATGAGAAATATGTTTCATCTGGAAGAAAATATTATCCTCACATGAACTAAAATAAAATATTAAGCCCACCAGCCCTCCTCTTGACCAAGGGGACCCCAGGAAAACCATAGAGTTGAGTTGCTGGCCGTGAGAAGGAGGGTCAGACATACCTTGTCATGCCCCCCTCCCTTTGTGGAGATACAGCTTGTAACAATAAGATACTAAATCATTACCCAAAACTTTCGTACACAGGCTTTATTACATAACCTATCAGGGGCAACTAAAGTTTAAGCATATGAACAAGTTCCAGTTTTGCCAGAAATATTTGGATCCAATTGTCTTTTGTGAGCTGGTGAGTTTGTGTTACTAACTCATGGCCAGAGTTCTGAGATAAAAGCTATTGGAACTTTGTGTGCGTGTGTGCATGTGTGTATGTATGTGTTTAGATGCGTTTTGTGTATATATCTGTGTTATATGCTGTGTCTACATGGTACCTGGCTTATGATTAAGGGAACATTCATAAATTAAACACAAATGCTTTTCTTGTTGGTGTGAATTTAGTAATATTTGATAAATAAGCTGGATTATTAAAGAGAGAAATAATGTTATAAGTAAAAATAAAAATATCTTCAAATTGTTAGCATATATTTTTGCCTGGGTTTATTGGTCACTTTTATGTTCTTAAGGTGTTAGGGTTTGATACGTTGATTATAAAACTATAAACCCAGCCAAAAAAAAATGATCTACATTTGTGTTATTTTTGATAAATAAGACTGATATTGTTGGTTTATGGTAACAGCTAAATCTCCTGAATTATCAGCAAAAATATCCATGTGTTTAACTTTAAGGTTTTTACTTAGGTAAAAATGCGGACGTGCCTAAACAAAAAAATGTCGATAAATCAGAATAAGTAAAACATCAAGTAAGTAGAAGCACAAAAAACATAAACTTATGATCAAAAGTTTATGAAGATATTTTGCTTTTGGTCTCTTAATCCTAGTTGTAGATGCAGTTTCTTCTAGTGACTTCAATGTCTGTGGAAAGGTAACATAAAATCTGTTTCTAACTCACTCTTTCTATCATCTTATATTAAAAGTACTGAGGGATTTAAAGCTTCCCTAGGAGCTGTACTTACAAGAGCTTAAATTGGAGGCTTCAGTTTTCCCTTGGGTTTTGCTCACTCTTTATTTGTCCTACTCTTTACAAGCTAGCCAGCTATGTGTACACTATATTGCCATAGCAAAGTTTTGCTTGGGAAAAAATCCTTATTCTGTTTATTTTTGTATAGTAATTCAAGATAAACAAATGGTTATTAGAATCCAAAAGCAATCTCAAAACAGTATTACTCTGAAAGTATTACATGTACTCAAACTTACAGTCAAGTTGGAAAAAAGTTTCGGGACAACTTAGATTGTTTTCGAAATAATCTCAATCTTCATGATAAAAAAAACACGTTACAACTTTGTGTCATTATTTTGAGGTGCTAAGGATTGGTGTTGAAGGTTTGTGAAGTCTATAATCAGATGATATCATATCAATTAATTTTATTCTGGGATGCTGCTATTGTAGAAATATCTAATTAGTTAACATTTGTAAACAGGATGTGTTCTAAAACTTCTACTATATAAAACTTAAAGAAAGACCTTACATTGTTCAGAATAGCAAATCTTACCAAAATACTTACATTCATTTTCTTGGTAGGTTTTTAAAGTTCAAAAGTAATAATTGAAACTGTATTTTGATTTTTTCCTGATCTCTGCTATATACCTAATATTCACAGGCTATGAAAGTGGTTAACAAAAAATATCTTGAAATTGTATTAATTATATATTACATATATTATTATAATATATAATTTTATATATTATTAATTATAAGCTGCCAAGATAAATACATTAGGTAAATATAAATGGAATATATGCTTCTAAATAAAATTTTAATCTAATTTGGAATCTTAAAGTTTTGCTAAACAGTATAAGCTCATTAAATGTCTAGATTATTTCCAGTTAACAAAAAATTATATTTTAGGGAAATGTGCTTAAAAATTATGAACATGGTTTTCACCTATAAAATACTTACATATGACAAACAATGCAAGATCTCTTACTTCTTAGGTTTAAGATTACTGAGTTAGTATATATGATGCTGCTTGTGCTTAAATGCCAACAGCCCAAAATGAGGCATTTTGACGTGGTAGACTGACTGAAGAAGCCTCAATGTCTCTCTCATTCCCCCACCATACTTTCTTCCAACAAAAAAAAAAAAAGTTAAAGTTTCTTTATCTGTCTGAGACTCAGACCCACTTAGGAGAACAATTCTTCTCTTTTTTTCTTATGAATTATAAATTTAATATAATTCAAATAAAACTACAAGTAGGGATTTTCATGGAATTTGAAGAAATTAATATGAAAGAGTAAAGGATAAAGAAGTTCTAAGATTGTTTTGAAGATTAGAATGATGAGGATATTTGCCCTTGAGTTGTGAAGACATCATAAATCTGTAGAAATTAAAACTGTGTCAATAAAATAAGATTTTAAGCCTCAGATGACTGAATGGACCCCTTCTTGGCCAAGGGGACCCCAGAAAAACAATAACTTTGATTTACTTGCTGTGAGAGGAAAGGTTAAACATGCCTCATCATGTCTGGATATATTCCTTATAACAATAAGATACTAAATCATTAACAGGCCTAAGCTTATAGAAGACAAAGCTTAAACCACACTTGTAGGCTATCAACTTACTTAACAGATCATTTGAATTATAGTAAATGTCTAATGCCTTGTGTCTGATTAACAGGAGTCCTTATCTTAAGACATTCCAAACCTTGAGACAACGCTTCATTCCTTTAACCAATTACAAATCAAAGAATCTTTAAACCCACCTATACCCTGTAAGCCCTGTCTTGAGATGCTCCATCTCTTCGGGCCAAACAGTGTATACTCTACATTTGTTGACTTAAGGTCTTAAGTGTAATTCCTGTCTCCACGAATGTATAGAACTAACCTGTAATGCAAGTACCATTGGTATATTTTCAAAGGACCTCTCAAGGCCATGTACTCCAGGCTGCTCACACACATTTGGCTCAGACTAAACCAAATCAACTACCCTAACTCGGAAATTTCACAAACTTGTTCATAGATTTACAGGTTCTGGGTTCTATTGGGGAAAACTCATTTGAGAGTAATAACAGCTACATTTTGACCACAAAAAAATTTTAAAAAGTTATAAATCATGGAATGCTGCATGTACATAAAAAATGATATAAATCATAAAAGTCAGAATTATTGGATCTTCAAGAAATTATGTTAAATCCCAAGGTTACATATATTAAACATAACGTATATCCATAATTTATTTATTACACACCATGTATTTCTATTTGTTCACATCAGTGAAATATAGATGAGATGGACAAATGAATTAGTTATGAATCATTGCCTATTGAATGAATGCTAATGTTATAATTATTGATTCTTGTATGATTTTGTCTTCAAATTCTAAAGAAAATATCCTTCAATTCATATTTAGTCTTTTTATTACATTTTATACGAATATAGATTTGTATTTTTTGGTAGTGTAGTTTATTGGACTCTGCAAATTTACTGTGAACCCCTATTCTAACCTTTCAAGGTCTTTTCTTTTCTTGTTTTTTTTTTTTTTTTTTACATAGCTAATCAGTTTTCAAATCAAAGATATGGATACAAAAAAACTACTATCTCTAAAAATCTTATAATTCTATTGACCCATGGTTATATTCTGTTTCTGGCAATGTTTGACTACTTTCAGTAAAACTCTCTGAGAATGATTTTAAAATCCTGTCAAAATACAAATATCTAATGTGTGAAGGAAAACTGAAAAAAATTAGAAATATTTTACCCCAAAATATATTTCTTTGACATATTTTGAGATGGCTGCTATAATTCTCAGAGATAGAAGTAACATTGCAAAGCTCTCTTTTGTAGGGGGAAATTTCCATCTGCAGAGAATCTCCATTAATGCAGCCATGGCTTTCCTTGTGGAACCTAGAAAAGATGACCTGAGAATCTGATACCTTTAAAGATCTGATTAGAAATATTCACCTATTCTCTCTGAGGGCTGCTACCTGTGAGGCTTTGTCTGAATAGCAAAACCGTCTTTGCTAGCCAAGCTCCTTTTCTCCCTCCCCATACCCTATCTCGCCTCCAAAAACCTTTTTGGCCATGATTCAAGCCTTCAGTCTTTAAAAACTTCTCTTCCTCTTTCAGGAGCTGAGTTTATATTAGGAAGCCTCCCATGCATACATGTTAAATTAAAAATGTGTATGCTTTTTTCTTCAATTAATCAATCTGCCTCATGTCAGTGATTTTTCAGTGAGCCTTTATGAGGCCAAGGGCCTTGGTATCTACACTACAAAGAAAAGGAAAAATTTAAGGGCTGCAAACATGTATCGGAGGAAAATCCAGAATGGCTATAAGGGAGTTTGGGACCTCTTTTTCCTTTGAGGTGGTTTCCAATTCAAAAAGTGAGAGTAGTAGCAATATATTGAGAAGCGGAACAAAGATTTCTGCCATCTCCTGAGACTTTGAGGGGACACTTGGAATGAAGTCTTTGTAAATTTTCCAAGCTATTGATTGGGACTCTGAAGTGTCCACATTGGGATGAAGGATGAAGCAGAAATAGAACACACTCTGAAGGACTGAAGACATATTACATACCAACTTAGTCTCCAACTGGGGAAAGTGATATGAAACTGCTAATACCCAAAGAATAGCTGCCTGCCCCACGGAATCACAAATTTTCTCTGAAGACCAATGACAACTAGAGCCTCAAATTCTATTTTTTCATAAATAAGATTCATCATTTAGTTAAGCAACAACCAGTTTTGAAAGAATAAAAAAAACTTTTAAAAATCAAAGTATAAAGCGATTAAAAAGGAATTTTCAGACATGTACTTTAAAACAACTATGATAAATAAATCCAAGGACTTAAGAAACAAAAAAGAAAATAATGGCAGGAATTATAAAGTCAAAACAAATGGAAACTATTAAAATCTAATAACTAAAATTATGACTGCAATAGATTTAATAGTAGATGAGATGAAAATAATGAACTAAATAATAGAATTAAAATATTCAGACTAAAGAATAGAGAGGCAACTTTATGGAAAATACACAAGAAATCACATGAAATATAGAGAACAAAATGAAAGAACTGCCGAAAATGTAATTATTTTTGCAGAGTAGACAATTTAGAATAGGACAGAATCAATCAATGAAAAGATAATGAGGTTGAAATTTCCAAAACAGAATGTACAAATCAAGTCATATATCAAGTAGAGTAAATATAAAGAACGCCACATCTAATCTCAGAATAAAAATACCTGCTGAAAATTAAGATCTCCTTAGGTTTAATTCTGCTACAGTGCTTTTTCTATTATATTTGTCCTATCTCATTTTTTTTCTTTGTTTAATCTTTCTGGTCTTATTTTGTATGATTAAATTTTTATATTTTAGCATTCAATTTTCTCTTTATTTGCTTTTCAGTATAGCTTATTTTGAAGAAAACGTATTTTAGTATTTCTTGGGCTTTACAATATGCACTCTTGCTTTATCACAGAATTCTAGGTGGCTGTATTTTATACCCAATGGAAATAAGAAATACTTTACCTCAAAGTATGGCATTTTGGCATGCTAGACTGACCAAAGAAGCCACAAGGTCTCGCTGACCTTCCTTCCACCACCACGAGCTCTCAAAAAAAAGTTAAAGTTTTTTATCTTCCTAAGATCCAAATACACCTAGGAAAATAATTGCTCTTTTCTGCCCTTTATAAGACCTGGAATATGACCACACCTGAACAGACTCTTTAAGAAGATAATGTCCCCTCTCAGACTTATTCAAATTCCAAAGAGAGCTATTTATAAATTAATCTTTGCTCCCACTCATTCATCCTCCCTAGCAATTCTTTATTGCCCTCAATAGAATTCCTTCCCTCTGCCCATAATTCATTTTACCGGAAAGGCATATAAGCTTCTAAACCCCATCGGGAAGTTAAATCTTCATTCTGAGGGGGCCCGTGTATACACATTAAATAAATGTGTAGGCTTTTCCTCCTGTTACTCAATCTGCCTCATGTCAGTGATTTTTTTCAGTGAACATTTATAGGGCCAAGGGCCTTTGCTCCCTACAGTTTGGAAAAGTGTTAGGTAGATAGTGAGCGACCTCTGGCTGTCCTAGAGACAAAAGCAGGTGCCCCACCTTGGTGCTGCCTTGGGCAATTGCCACACCTGGGGAAGAAGAACCAGGCGGGTGCCCTGTCTTAGTGCTACCCCAAGCAATTGCCACTCCTAGGGGAAGGAGGAACGCCCTGCCAATCTGCAAAAAAATGCAGGGAGTTCCGCATTCCATGGGCCAGACAGCCCAGGCACAGTAGAGCCTGGAAAATGACCTAGAGTAACTTAAGGTTAATTATCATGTCATTAAGTGTCCATGAAAGTGGTTAAATGGTGACATGTGAACCATGAGGAAAGCCCAATTCAGACAATATAAAACAGGACCCCAGATCACAACCAGGGCCTCTTGTTATTACAGGGGCCCATTCATAATCTGTGGTGAATGTATCCTGCTCTTGCTCTATAAACCTATCTTGTTCCCTCAATAAACTTCATTTCATGCTGGCTTTGCTATCACCGTGTCTGCTCATTCTTCAGCCAAGAGCACACTAAGAACCATGAACAGACTGCCAACGTGACATCTCGGTGCCATGACGCAGATGTCGATCACTCTGTCTGGTTAAGCCAGCTGGTCTTTCTCCATGAAAATGCTCTTGCTTCAGATCTTCCCTCCTTGCGGCCAGTGCTTGAGGGGGTGCTGGTGCTTGCTTTCACTTGTCCACCCTCACCATTTTTCAGGCTGCAGGGTTGAGGTCTCGGCTACACCCAAGTGTGTGATAAGGAGTTTGGGGATGTATAGGGGAGAGAGCTTTCATTTTGTTTCACTTTAGGGAAGAGGGCTCTGCCCTATAACTCTTGTTCTTCCAGGCTTCCTGTTAGTTTTAACAATGCACTTTTCTTTCTGATCTGATGTGGTGCTTATGGCACCTTCAATGTTAAGGCTAAACAATGTTTCCTCCCCCTGGTTTTGTTGGCACTAAACAGTCTGGTGCCTGGTCACTCACTTGGAGTGAACTTGTACACCTGGCAATAAAAAAAGAGGGACCTGGTCAATGCCTACTTTGTAGGTTCCTTTTAGGACCCACGGGTTTAGGGGGTCCTTTTAGGACCCCCGTGGACATGCCTGTATGTGAGCAGATCTGGGCTGCCTTAAGGCATCACTTCTATGTCTATACCTGCCGTGTTTCTCCTACGCAGGGCACCGTTAAGCACTGTTGGTTTTATCCGGCCTTTCTCCTTAACCTACAAGCTCCTTCTTTCACTCTGTCCCAGGAAGCCCCTTCCTGATTGTGGCTGGCCACCCAATTGCTAGTGCTGGTACATGTACAAATGACCAGGTCATTATACCAATAGATACTATTGTCCTGTCACTTAAAAAAAATAAGAGGCTCTTAGGTTTGAGGGGTCATACACAGCCCCTCTTCCTACAAATCAGAAAGAAGACATCTGGACTGATTCTTTGGCCAAATGGCCTGGATCACTACCTGGGGATTCCCAGCTCAAACAGATTCCAGTGGGTATACCTTCTCTCCTCTCCCTCCTTTGTTCCTCAGCCTGATGGCCTGGGTCATTACCTGGGGATACCCAGCTCTAATGGATCCCTGTTGACTAAGTCTCTCCCTCCCCCCCCCTTTTAAAAACATTTCCTTCCTTCCTTTCTCAATGGGTGCACAGGGATCCAAAACTCCAAATGCACTTTGGGGTGCATTCTCTCAAACGGGGACAAATTTGATCCAGACACTCTGAAGAAGAAATGTTTAATCGTCTTCTGTACAATCACCTGACCACAGTACAAGCTGGACAGTGGAGAACAGTGGCTGCCACAGGGGACTCTAAATCACCCCACCATCTTACAATTGGACATCTTTTGCAAAAGAGAAGGAAAATGGGCCAAAATACCATATGTACAGGCTTCCTTTTATTTATGGGAAAATCCTCAGTGGTGCAAGGGATGTTTGGAGCCAAGTAAGACTTTGTTGTTAAAAGATCCTCCTCAGGTACCCACCTGTTATGAGCTGCTCTCATACACAGGGAGGCCTAAAGGGGACCCTACAACAGGGGAGGCAGTACCGTCTCTACCTCTACCAGGGGGAAGGTTGGCTTGGCTCCTACCCTTGGTGGAAGCAGCAGGGGAGTTTGGACCAACTTTGGAAAGGCTGGATATGCTGTGGTCAATGAACAGTGGACACTTGAAACAGTGGCACTGCCACCTGGGACTTCAGCCCAGAAAGCTGAGCTTATTTCATTAACCAGAGCTATTAAGTTATCCAGAGGAAAAAATGGTAAGCATTTGAACATATGAACTCTAAATATGTTTATAGGATTGTGCATGTTCATGGTGCCATTTGGAAGGAAAGGGGGCTCCTGATGGCAGGAAATAAAGATATTAAGTATGCCACTGAAATAATGGCCCTGCTACAGGCTATGGCTGAGCCTAAGCTGGTGGCAATTGTATGCTATCCTGGTCACCAAAAAGGGAGACACTTATATTGCAAAAAGAAATCAGGCCACTGCCAGAGCTGCTAATGAGGCCACAAAAGATTATCTGTTCCTTTGGGCCTTAATACCCCAGCTAGACTCAGATCAAAATAACTCCCCTTTAAAACTAAAGACTGGGGCTCTAACATTTAGAATGACACAGCTAAATAGAGACAAATTCTCACGGATTCATTCTCCTACCCAAAGCCTCGGTTCATCCCCTTATAACACACCTACATAAATACACACATCAAAGGCATGATGCCTTAAAGGATTTGGTGGGACCTCATTTAAGATGATCCCATTTACAACAAACTCAGATACTAACCATTATATATAAATTTGTCTCTTTCAGGTCCCCAACCCATTTAAAAACAGAAAAGTAAAAGAGACCCTATAAAGTACCTCTAATAACTCACACCTCATTAAAATTCTCAAGAATAAAAACCATGGGCCCATCATACCAGAATAAAGAGGCATCCCATAAAAAAAGAGGACCCAAGCCCCCAGTGGATGGGCCAACTTTTAAAGTATTTAAAATAGCTGTTTAAAATAAAAGAAAAAGAAAAATGTTAATATTTTCGCTAACCTTTCTTTGGTTTTTGTTCTGTCTGTAAGATGGAGAGGCAACTTCTAAATAAAGATTTCCCTGGGCTATTACCTCTTCTACAGATCTGTCTCACTACTGGGTTCGTCATCTAAACCTCATTCAGTACAAGCATTTCCGTACATGATTTCTAAATTTAAAGAAGCCAGTCTCTTGGATCATCTACAGGGTACAACCAATAATTCCACACTCAGAGGTCCCATGTTTCCCAGCCCTGTATTAGACATTGTGTGCAAGGTGACAGGAAGGACTCACAGTCCAACTGGTGTCTTAGATACTAAGCGGGGTAAAATATCTCTATCAGGTATCCTCCTCCATTTCACCTTGTCAATCCTCACAGTTGTAGTTGTTGCTTATGCCCATTTTCACCTGGCAATCTGCTGCATTCTTTATGTTCATAAATCTACTGCCAAAACTTTGCAATGACATAAATAAGTACAAACCTTCCATTTAAAACATTGCCCCAACTCAACAGAAAATGACTCAATGACTACGCTGCCCCTCCTCCACCCGTACATATGAAAGGATAAAACTGACAGTGGGAAATACATAACAGAGGTAATAGCCTAAAAAAAGATAAAATGTTTTATGAGCTGTCTCTTTAAAATCCCCTCACCCTTTTTGGGAACTAAAGAGGCCAGTAATCAGAAGGACAGGGGACTATTATTTTTTTATACCACAGAAAATGACTCAGTGGAATTGTCCGGACACAGGTCACAAGATTGTCTTCACAGGAAATGGGGTCAATCAAGACCATCAAATATGGTTTAACAACAACCCCAACATAAAAACTCACTTTAAAAACTCTATTTCTCCTTATAGAGAGGACAATCATACTTTGATACGTGAATCTGCCATTCTCCTCATTTGCCAACAAATTAATAAACTTCTCTTTCCTTCTCTTCAAACCACTTGTCCTCGTTCTTCTAATGTGGCCTCGGGGACCGAATTTTCGGTAACAGTACAACCTTCTATTTATAAGACTGACAGTATCTCAAGAATAAATCACTCTTCTTAACCACACAAGCCACCTACACACCCTCTGTATCTAAGTTGTCTTATTTAACCATGGCACTTTGCTGGTGTTACTTCCTCAAAAACCAAAATGGTTCACAATCCTCCCATGGACTATTTGCACCTTCTATGGGCCAGGCACTGTTCCGGCAATGGGCCTCTGCCCTAATTCCAGTGAAGGAGGTTATCTGTGGGAGAAGGTAGACTGATAACAAATAAGTAAAAAATAAATTCAGGAACTGAAAAGTGCAAAGATGAAGCTAAAATAGGAAAATGTGAAGGGCTGGGGGAAGTAGGTAGGCCTGCTTTGACTTAATGATAAAGGAACAACTCTCTAAGCAGATGACATCTGAGCAGAGGGGCCTTTCTCAGTACAAAGGGAACACTAAGTACAATGAGCCTGAGGGAGGAGGAGCTTTGTCGAGCACAGAACAAGAAAGGGCACAGGACCACATAGAGTGGACAAGATTACAAATATGGAAAGGAAAAAGATGAAAATGAACCCTGCGGTGATGAACAGGCAATGGAAGTATCAGTGTGAACTCACAGAGAACAACAGCAGGAGACAGGGTGGGAGAAGGCCATGTGGCAAGAGTAGGAGAGACCTGACACACCTGGTATCAGTTACCTACTGCTGCTGGACAAATAACTACAAATAACCCAACAGATCTAGATCAGAAGTCTATCATAGATTGGCAGGGCTGCATTCCTTCTGGAGGCATTAGAAAACAATGAGCTCCCTTGCCTTTACCAGCTTCTAGAGGCTTTCCGTATTGCTTGGCTCGTGGCCCCCTCCATGCATCACTTCCAACTTCTGCTTCCCATCGTCTTTTCCCCTCCTCAGATTCCTCCTGCCTCCCTCTTATACAAACCCTTGTCTTTACACTGGGCCCACCAGACATATTAGGAAAATCTCCCCATCTTAGTATCTTTAACTTACTCACCTCTGCGAAGTTCCTGCTGCCACGTGAGGTTACATATTCATAGGTACCAGAATTACAATGTAGACAGCTTTGGGGGCCAGGACTCTATCTCCTACACACTTTATTTCTGAGAACTACCTGAAATAGGGGAGTGATGTGATCCACTTTTTTCTTTTTAAGATCACTTGGGCTGCTGTGTGGGGAAAGCACTGTAGAGGGGTAAGAGTGGAAGCAGGCGATTACTATTAAATAATACATATTTCCTATTTCTTAAAATACGATTTACAGAGCACAAAATATTACATAGGGATGTGTTTTTTAAAAAGAAAAAAGGAAATAGAGCCAGAAATGAATCAGCAGCAGCCAATCAATCATGACTTCATATCAGTACTCTTGAGTCATTTTTAATGGCATCTCTGAAATGCTCAAATGAATATATTAAAGTACAGTTGACCCTTGAACAACGTAGGTTTGAACTGCACAGGTCCATTTAAATGCAGATTTTCTTTTGCCTCTGCCAACCCTGAGACAGCAAGACCAACCCCTCCACCACCTCCTCCTCCTCAGCCAACTCAACACAAAGACTTAGGATGAAGACCTTTTATGATGATCTACTTCCATTTAATGAACAGTAAATATATTTTCTCTTATGATTTTCTTAATAACATTTTCTCCTCTCTAGCTTACTTTATTGTAAAAACACAGTATATAATGTATGTAACATACAAAAAGTGTTAACTGGTTTACGTTATTGGTAAGACTTCCAGTCAACAGTAGGCTATCAGTAGTTAACTTCTGGGAGTAACAAAAGTTATACACAGATGTCCAATGGTGTGGGGGATTGGCACTCCAACCCCATGCTGTTCAAGGGTCATCTGTAACTATAATAGCAAAAGGTTACATAAGAAAAGAAAGGTCTCAAATCAATGATTTGAACTTCTGCCTTAAGACAGGGGAAAAAAGGGTAAATTAAACTCAAAGCAAAAAAGGAAAATAATAAATCTGTTTCCATGAAACAGAAAAGCAAAAGCAAAAAAAAAAAAGAAACCAATGAAACCAAAAGGCAGTTCTTCAAAAAGACATCAACAAAAGTGATCAATGTTTTGACAGCATTTTAAGAAAAAGATAATTAATCAATATCAAATATGAATGAGAAGACAGCACTACAGATTCAATAGAAATTAAAAGGATAAGGAAAATTATAAACTTTACGCCAACTGCTTTGAAAACAAATAGTTTCTTAAAAGACACAAATTGCCAAAAATCACTCAAAAAGAAATAAATAACTTGAGTAGCCCTGTATCTACTAAAGCGATTAAATTCATAGTTAAAAATAATTATATATACTAGCAATAAAAAACTGGGAGTGAAATTAATAAGAAATGCTACTTAGAGTAGCATCAGAAAATATTAAATACTTGGATATAAGTTTAACCAAATATATCCAAGACCTGAACATAGTAACCGAGACAGTGTGGTGCTGGCATGAAGACAGATATATAAATTAATGGAACAGCACTGAGAGCCTGGACATAACTCACACACACATTGTCAATCAATATTTTAGAAAGGTCTCAAGATAATTCAATGGAGGAAAAGTTATTCTTTTCAACAATGATGAAAGAACTAAATATGCACATGCAAAAAACAAAAACAAAAACCCCTGTGTAACTATAATCCTAGCACTCTGGAAGACTGAGGTGGGAGCAGGTGGAAGGATAGCTCCAGCTCAGGAGTTAGAGACCAACTTGAGCAAGAGCAAGATCCTATTTCCACAAAAAATAGAAAAATTAGCCAGGCATGGTAGGATGCACCCATATTCCCAGCTATTAGGGAGGCTGAGGCAGGAGGATTGCTTAAGCCCAGCAGTCTGAGGGTGCAGTGAGCTATGATAATACCACTGCACTCTAGCTGAGGCAAAAGAGCAAGACTGCCTCAGAAAAAAGAAGAAAAAAAAATTTTGGTTTTTGTGCCAGGTTCCTGGCACAGAGCTTCTAAAACCCTTGGAATTCCCTGAGTGACAGTGAGTCTTCTGTATTCATAATAAACCCCTCTTAGACATACCTGAGTTTATACTAATGAGGTGACCCTTGGAGGGCCCCTAGACAGCTTCAGACTAGCTGGTCATCAGAAAGATCAAGCCATGATTAGAGAGGCGGAACTTTCAGCCCCTCACTCCACCACTGACCTGTGGGGAGGGAAGGGGAGAGAAGCTGGAAATTGAGCTCAATTACCAATAGCCAATGATTTAGTCCATCATATCTATGAAACAAAGTTTACATTAAAAAAACCCTAAACCGCTAGGTTTAAGGAGCTTCCAGGTTGGTGAATACATCAAGTGCTGGGAGGGTGGCACACCTGGACAGGGCATGGAAGCTCATTAACTTTGCTCAATGCATCTTTTCCATTTTGCTGTTCCTCGGTTTTATTCTTTATAATCAACTGTTAAAACTAAAGCACTTTCCGGAGTTCATGAGTCAGTCTAGCAAATCCCATTCCTGACACCAATTGTGATGTCTTTTTTCTAACACCACTTCTGACAACAAATGTGTAGGATGTTTCTACACCAATTCTCCAATTATCTAACACCAAGTGGGTGCTGAATAATATACCCAACAATTCAATTAAATTCTGACACTAAAACCCAAAATTAGTAGGAACCCACAGGTTAAGGGGTCCTATAAGACTGCCCTCACTTCAGATGAGGGTCATCAGTCCCAGGGGCACTTAGGGACCCATACTCTTCCTAAGGTTCATTAATTTGCTAGAATGGGGCCAGGCCCAGTGGCTCATGCCTGTAATCCCAGTGCTTTGGGAGGCCGAGGCAGGAAGGCTGTGACCAAGAGTTAAAGACCAGCCTGAGAAACATAGTGAGACTCCACCTCTACTAAAAATTGAAGAAAAAAAAAATCAGCCAGCTGTGATGTGCACCTGTTTTCCCAGCTACTCAGGAGGCTGAGGTGGAAGGATCACTTGAGCCCAGCAGTTCAAGGTTAGAGTGAGTTACTATTGTACCACTACACTTCAGCCTATGTGACAGAGCAAGGCCCTGTCTCTAAAACAAACAAACAAACAAAAAAATCACTAGGAGGACTCATAGAACTCAGGAAAACTTTATTTGCAATTACCATTTTACTACAAAGTATATAACTCAGGAACAGACCAATGGAACAGATATACAGGGCAAGGTATGGGGGACGGGGGACGGAGCTTCCATGGGGACCTCTCTGGGCTCACCAGCCTTTTAGCAAATCAATATGTTCATTAACCCAGAAGCTCCCTGAACCTCATCGTTAGGGATCTTTATGGAGGTTTCATTACACAGGCATAACTGATGAAATCACTGGCCATTGGTGATTGAGCTCAATCTCAGGCCCCTCCCCCCTCTCCAGAGGTTGGGGGCTGGAGGAGATATTAAACATCCTAACCCTCTAAACCCATGGTTGGTTTTTTGACAACCAACACCCATTCTGAAGCTATCTAGGGAGAGTGCCTTGGGTCATTTCATTACCAAACATTAAGGTCTACTCTTATCACCCAGGAAATTCCCAGAGCTTAAGGAGCTCTGTGCCAAGAACCAGGGCAAAGACTCAAAGATACTTTCTATTATACCACAATACTTCAATCCGTATCTCACAATACATACAAAAATTAACTCAGAATGTATAATAGGCCTAAATGTAAAATATAAAAACTACAAAAGTACTAAAAGGAAGCATAAGAGAAAATCTCTGTGACTTTGGGAGAAGATAAAATTTCTTAATTCACAAAAAAGTACTAATCATAAAAGAAAAAATTAACAAATCTAGTCTTCAAATGAAAAACTTGTTCTTCAAAACAAATTATACAGGGGGAAAAAAGGGCAAGCCATTGAGTGGGAGAAAGCTTGGAAAACATACCAGATAAAAGACGTGTATCAAGAATATAGAAAGAACTCTCACAACTCAGTAAGAAAACATTCTGATAAAAACATAGGGGAAAATCTGAACAAACACTTCACCAAAAAAGATATATATGTGACAAATAAGCACACAAGAAGATGTTCAAAGCCATTAATCATTAGAGAAATACAAACTAAAACCACAATGATAAATAACTATCTATCCATTAGGATGCCTAATTTTAAAAACTGACATTATTAAATATTGGTGAAGATATGAAACATGAAATTTTCATAACATACACTGCTGGTGGGAATTGAAAATGGTAAAGAAAACAGTAGGCAGGTTTTCTGTTTTGTGGGGTTTTTTTTTTTAATTTTAAGCAATGAGGTCCCACTGTGTCAGCCAGGCTGCAGGGCAGTGGCGAGATCGTAGCTCACTGTGATCTGGAACTCCTCACTCAAGAGATCCTCCTGCCTCAGCCTTCTAAAGTACTGGGATTACAGGAGTGAGCCACTATGCCTAGCCAGTTTCTTATAAAACTAAACAAACTGTTATGATAAAATCCAGTAATTATATTCTAAATAGTTACCTGAAAGAAAGAAAATCATTATGTTCATAAAAAGACCTGTATGTGAATGGTCACAGAAGCAGTATGCATAAAAGCCAAAAAATAGAAAAATCCAAATAATCATCAACTGGTGAATAAACAATTTGTGATACAGCTATACAATGGACCACTCAGCATATAAAATGAATACTCAGCCATCAATGAAAATCACATGCAGCAATACAATAAAAAATCATACACAGCAATAAAATGAAACCACGAAAACATACAACATGGGTAAACTTCAAAGCAATATGCTAAATGAAAGAGGCTAGACACAAAAGACCACCTACAGTATTAACTCATTTATAAGAAATTCTAGAAGAGGCAAAATTATAGTAGCAGCAGGGAGATCTATGGTTTAAGGGGTCAGGGTAAAGGAAGGAGACTGACCACACATGGATACAAGAAAGTTTCTTAAGTGATGAACATGTTCTATATCATGACTCTGATCATGGTTTAAACATCTGTCAAAACTCATCAGTTACATATTTAAAACTGGTAAATTGTATTCCAAGTAAATAAATAAGTTATTTCAAAAAATGCAAAAGAACAAAACAGAAGAATCCTACACTGCTGTGCTAAACTAATACAAATCTGTTGTATCTGTCCCTTCACTTATCAAATTCTCTAAGGGACTAATATTCAAATACATAAATGTAACAATCTGAGATTCTGAAACAATAAGGAATAGATTACTTCATTAGTCAGAGGCTCTCACATATCCATGTCATGACATCTGTAGACATCTGAATAATACACACACCATTTCAATAACACTCGTTGACAATTTTAGTGAGTCTTTAGTCATAACACAATTTACTAGAATTCAAAAGCAGAAGCAAAACTATCTTTACTTTTTTAAAAAAACCCACACTGGCATAATTCAGTGAAACACTCAATTTAGAGTTCTACATACAGGCATCAATTACCAAGAATTGTTTATCATCTATTTTAGGAATGTCACAAGAAAAAAATCCTCAGTCTCAGTAATTTCTCAGAAAATCTCATTTCAAAATGTTATGGTAAAAACAAGGTATACGTGCTTTGTTACTTAGTAGTAGAATAGTAAAAACACAAAAATAAATAGATGACTACGATTACATTCAATGCAACAGCCCAACCAAAAGGACTTTTTCATAATTTTATGATAGGCAATATATTAAAATTTTGACTATCTAAACATTTTGAAATAGCAGAATTATTTCAGTTTCCCTGCGTGTGTATGTATGTGTGTGTGTGTGAGAGAGACAGACAGACAGACAGACAGACACACACACACACACACACACACACACACACACACACACGGTAAACTTTAAAAATGAATAAACAGTTTCTAGAACATGCAAGGAGGCAGCACACATTCAGGCCAATCTCTTACATAATCTACATAGCCAATGCTTCATAAGAAGACTTAACTAAATGATATATTTCTTAGATTTCCAAGAGAAGTACAAGTGAGTCATGAACCCAGAAGAGGTGTTCTAATCTACAAGAAAAAGTACACAACAGTGATTCCCAACCTAGAGTTATGCCAGGACATGGCATGTGAAACCGTACCTGTATGGGAAACATTATCTAGAGCCATAACAACTATGATGTATTTTTATCTGTATGTAGATATTACTATGGATGATAACAGAAAAATTTATTTTAACACTACTGTTAACAACAAGATTTTAACATTACTTATCTTCTGATCAACATAGGGTCACTAAGATGTGTAAATGCATAAAATTTTAAGAACTTTAAATGGAGACCTCATACTCCTAGTAACAACAATGCCGTTCTAAGAATCAAAAGAAGTAATTTCAGCTAAGCCACCACCTTTAACCAGTTCCTTCACCCTCACAGGGATTCTGTAAAATTAAAGGGTCTCACCTAGTCCACAAGGTCTCTTTTAGTCTAAAATTATTCCTCTCAAATGTTGTCACAATAATTCAGGAACTCAGTTAATAGCACAATTTTAGTTTCTAGAAAAGAAAAATATACTTTGTAATTTTTCAAAATTATTTATTTTGTATATATTTGCTTAATATGATTTGTTAATATAATTATTTCAGAAAGTTGGAAGATAGAAGAAAATATCAACCCTAATCCATGATCTTATTTGTATGACATAGTTTACACAGCTGTAGAAACATTGGGCATAACATTTTGTATACAACTCTCACTACTCTTGTAACATGTATTTTTCACACTTCATATGTATCACTTCATATGTATATTTATGTGTCATTGTAGGTATCACTTTAAATAGCTGCTTAACATTCTATGAGCACATTCGTATATAGTCGTATTTAGTCATGTCTCTTAACGATGAAGACACCTAGTTATAAGAAAGGTGTAATTAGGTAATTTCATCATTGTGCGAACATCACAGAGTGTACTTACACAAACCTAGATGGTATAGCCTACTACACACCTAGGCTACATGGTAGAGCCTATTGCTCCTAGCAGTACAGTAACATTTACAGAATGCTATAGGCAATTGTAACACAATGAGAAGGATTTGTGTACCTAAACCTATCTAAACATAGAAAACGTACAACAAAAATACAGTATTATAAATGTTATGGGAGCGCTGTCATATATGCAGTCTATCATTAACCAAAATGTTTTTATACAACACAAGGTTATGTGTGTATTTTTATATATTAGAATAATAAAATTTTAGAAAGATAAAAAATAAAAATTGCTTTATTTTTTATGTTTCTTTCCTACTTCCACTGAAAAACTGCTATTTTTATTAGAAGTAGCATGGGGTAAAGGGAGCAGGGTAAGAACAAAGACTTCTCTTTGTATACTTTTTCATGTATTTTGAGCTAGTGCCTATTTTTAAACTGAAACTTGATTAAAGATGTGAGCGAAATAGATTATAGTTACTAATCCTAAATAATAAAGTGAGAAGTCAAAAATCACTTGGCCCAACCTTCAGTGCAATGTAGGAATGTCTTTAATCAGCCAGAAACACTACCAGTGACTAAGGAGGGTGGTCTGAGACAATTCAGAGAAGCTGCTACCCTACCCCAACAGTTCCTGGAAAAAGCATCAATGAATGAAAGCACGGTTTAAAGGCTGATTAACAGCAGGAAATACATGCTGAGTCCTATTAAATGCTGTGTTGTGAGAATACAAAAGATGATTCTCAAAGAATAAGTGAAGTCCTATGCTCAATAAATCTGAGGCAAGACTACTTTGTAAGTCTTAAGTTTTTAGAAATGAACAAGGTTATCACTAGAATACAGCCATCTAGAGAAGAGAAATCTTTGAGGGGGTGGAAAAGGAAGACGGAAAAATGATGACTTTGGGGCAAACTGGGAGGGTGCTAAAAAGATAATCAATAAACGGATATACTGTGATTTTGAGGGTTTTGATTTTTAATATTACCACCTCAGAATACAAATTAAACCTCGAATTATATAAAGGGCTGCATTCTTCCATAATAATTGATAAATGTGGTCTGATTAAAATTAAGATATTTATGCTAATATATGCTATGATAAGTTTAAATACTCTTTTAACTAGGTAAAAAGACGTTATTTACCTGGAATTATTATTTCATGTGTATGTATTAAAAGACAGACTTACCAGACTGCCTATTTCAAATATATGTAAGGAAAACCTTTCAGAGAATAGTGAAAGAACAGCTCCATTATACACACTGATTTATTAAAATAAACTATTTGCCCCCACTTTACTGTAATTAAAACATTTATTTTGACAAAATACAGTAACAAATCTTAAAAGTTAAAATATAAAAGATTACCCTGTGCAAAAGTTTAAAAGCACATAAAGCAAAGAAAATAAATTTGATTAACTTAGAAAAAAGTATTCAAGGCTAACGTGCTATTCTGATAAACAGCATCTGCTACATTACTTAATATGTCCCCAAAAAGGCAACCTGCAACAGAGAACTACAAACTGTGCTAAAGCATTAAAGCCTTTTTCAAAGTGTATTACTAATGTAGAGATGCAGAACGAATGGGCACAAAAGAATAGCTAAAAAAAAAAAAAAATTCTACCAGTAACTATAGTGTAATAGTTACAAAACACATTGCCAATAGAAAGACAATAATGCCAGAATGATCATTAACACTTATTTTTAAAGTGTTGTTCTGCCTTCACAACATCATTACTCCTCAAAAATTCATATGACTGGATTTTCTTAAAGGCCCTAAAAGGACTCTAAGTCATCCCAGTAAGCCACCCATAGTCCCCAGAGGACCTCTAGGCCATCAGTCATGGTGTTAAAATACATACATATTTGCCTCAAGACTATGTTCATCTGGCCCTTAAAGTTACAGATGTAAGAATCCTAATTCCCTTGGTATAAGTTTTTCGTATTAAGAAAAAAGAATTCAAAATATATGTAAAACCCTTATAAGAACTATTAAGGAGCCAAGCACAGCAGTACACACCAGTAATCTTAGCACCCTGGGAGTTTTAATTTCATAATAAAATTTATTCACATACCAGCACAGAATATCCCTGGGACTTCACTCCTGATTATTACGGTCCGTACTTTCTTATCAGATTTTAAAGCATCCACAGCTTTTGATAGCTAAACAGGAACAGGAAGGGTAAAGAGGAAAAAGAGAAAAAATCATCTTCAGACTGATGTCAAGACTGTATCTCAATATCAGAAGTAAACAGTTTAATCTTTACACTCACCATCTTTATAAGATTTTTACTGAGTGAATTTTTGCCATAAGCTCTGTTTATTCCAAGAACCACAATTCCTAGTTGGGGGGAGGGTGGGAGCAGAGGAAAAAAGCACAAGCACTTACGTTAGTGAGATATTCAGAGAACAGACTCCACAACACACATCTAGCTAACCGGGAATTTAAATTTACCACCTTGTTGAGGTTCATTGCAAGAACTGTACCCTTATCCTCATGTTTAGCTTCCTTTCCAAGATAAGCACATTTTTATAACATTTATAAAGTTAACCTAGTGCTTAACATTCATTGCTTTTCTTCAACCTTTTTACGGGAAAAGAACTCCATGACCTCATGTTCCCTTCAAGTTATCTCTTCTTAAGCACCACCAAGGTAATTTACAACATTTTGGTAAATTTTACACCACTAAATCGGATGAACTAAAGGGAAGGCCACATACTTATTAGTGAAAATTATGAATTACAAAATACTATTTAAAAGCTGGTTTCATTATCTTTAAGTATATACAGAATAGCTAACAAAACTTGTCACATGCAAATATTGTATCTTCTGCTTTTTCCTAGTATTCCAGCTCTTAACATCTCGTTTACTCCTTTGTCATACTACATAGTTTTACATCCCAGGCTTCTCTCTTGACTTCTACCCAATCACTTACCCTGAAGGCACTTCCATTTACAAGTCCAACAAGTAATTCCAACTCAATCAATATAAAATGAAGTTCATTATCTCTCCCAAAAAACCCAGTTCTCCCTCCTAACAGCCCCACTTTATTACAGACCATCATCTAAACCCAGCCTCCCATTCCAACTGCCAGTCAGATCAATTTTCTAAAAACAATTCTACACACAGAATTCACCCCCTACTTAAAATCCTTTAATTATTTATTTCAAAATATCTGAATTCAAAGACCTTGACTTGATACTCAAAGTTCTATGCAGCTTATACTCATGATCTCGTCCCCTGAGTAAACACAAATTTTCATTGTGTCATATATTAAAAATGCCTTCCACTGGGTTGAAGTTGGATATGGTTCTCACTTGTAATTGGGTTAAACTGAAGATAACAAAATGTACACATGCCTTCTCTGTGCAAGAAACTGTGCAAGCCCATTTTAAAAGAAGGCACAAAGATGAACTTCAGCTTACAAGAGAATAAATTTGCAAGAATTCCAAATGCTCTCAATACGGAGAAAAGCATGAAAGAGGACTGGTATCTGACCAGCTTTGCATGAAACAGCTAAAAGACCCTGGGTGGGTCCCAAATACTAATGACAATAGCTACCACTAACTGAGCCCTTTAGCATGCCACAGGCACTGCTCCTGGTGGCTTATGTGTATTAGCTCATGTACTCTTCAGAACAACCCAAGAAGGCCACATTATTTTTATCCTCAGTTAACAGATAAACTGAGATTTGGAGAGGTGAAGTAACTACCTTCAGCTGGTAAGTGGCAGTCTAACTCCACACTTGAATAGAAAATTATGCTACACTGTTGAAGCTTCAGTTTCCTCATGAAGAAAATCAAGGAGCAAAGACTAGATGTGCTCACTCAATCAAACATATTGTTTACACACTATGGTGCTCAGCCCTCAAGGAACTAGAGTCTAAGAAGGAAAGATAAACATTAATAATCATAAAAAGGTACAACTTAAAATGCTTTTTAAATGGTGCTACAGTAACTTGTAACCAAAATTGATACGGTCTGGGGGCAAGGGAAGTTGGTTGGAGAAAGCTTACGCAAGACAGTGTTATTTCAGATGAGACTGTAAGGATGAGTAGGAGTTAAGGTGGAAACAGGAGGGGAGCTGAATTCCAGGCAGAGGAAACATGGGAGAAAGCATAAACTAGTCATGGTCCCACTGAAGGTCCTGTCACCCAGGAGGAGGAGAAAAGTGACCAATATGAGTGGCAAAGTCAACACAGGCCAGAGAGAATGCCCTTACAGGCCCTGCTAAAAAGTAAGTTACTTAACCTGTCTGATCTTCAGTTTCCTACTCTCTTAAGATACTAACAGTTCCAAACTCTGTAGGACTTGGTGAGGATCAAATAATGTAATACATATTAAGTTTACAATACAAGTACCCAACTGTTATCATCCCTTCTAACATAGCATGAACACTTCTGATACAGTAAGTACTGAATATTACCATAATTTCTGCTAGATATGATACTTCTGACATCATTACTGAAGTGTAAAGTGCCATCAAAACGTTTCCACCATAGTTAATTCCAGCACTTTTGGTCCCATATTTGAGGTCTGATGTTTTGGGTACTTCCACCTCAAAGAGCTGGAAATTAGCTCTGCAATCTAAAATGAATCATCCAATACCTAACAAATGCAGCATCAAATGTATAAGTAGGCTTCTGATACTGCAAAATGGAATAAAACAGCTTTACTCAGCAGAACCTAAAATTTTTTGTTTTGTAATTCTCCCATTTTATGTCACAATTCAACAGCTTCTCAAGAACTCAAATTATCATGCACCCCATCACATAGCCTCACCAAAACAAGTTTATCCAAACTCAGAAAAGCTTAAGCATTGATATGCCAACCTTGAATTCCTATTTTAGACTTTTCCTGTCTTTTGACAAAACACATAAAAATCTTTGGTGAATTTGTAACAAGTTCACAATGCAACACTAATCCTGTTCTCTAAAGTTTAATACAACTGAAAGATGAATGTAGCAACTTAGCTAAAACTTAAACAACAACAACAAAAAAGAATACATTTTGCTTGTACCAAATTGAAATTATACACCCAAAGTGCAAATCCTCCTTCCCTGGACCCATCTCATCCCCCTCCCTAGAGACAGGCATAGTTATCTGTAGGTACGTAACCTCCAAGAAAATGTTTGATATATACTTTCACATGAAAGTAGAGTTATATACTACAGTTTGGGTTGTTGCTACTTTACATAAATAGATCACATTTTCTTCTGGTGCTGTTCTACACAAGTAAGTTCATACATTTTCTTTTTTTTTTTTTTAATTCAATCTTAAAGATCATTCTATACCAAAATAAACAAAAATTGAGGGAATTTGTTGCCAGTAGGCCTGTCCTACAAGAAATGTTAGAAAATATTCTTTAGGAAGAAGGGAAATTAAGTAGATCCACAACTTAGAGCTACATAAAGAAAGGAAGAACTTCTGAGAAGGAATCAGTGAAGGTAAAATAAAAACTCTTATTTTCCTTACTCTTAATTGATCTAACATATAACAATCTGTTCAAAATAATAGGAACAATGCATTCAATTATGTGTGTTTACATATTGTTAGATGGGGAGTCGCAGTACCACCAAACAGAGAGACAGAGTCACTGAGGCTGCAATCAGCAAGAGGAGTTTATTACCAACTAACTCGAGTTAGGGTCCGTGTCTCAGAGCGCCAACATGCAGTGGCCTCTTCTCTGGACAAAGGACCCCGGGC
>CAUYRT010018542.1:0-91219 GCA_963574885.1 Lepilemur ruficaudatus | reverse complement strand
CCATTGTCCAGGCTGGAAAGAAGTGGTGCTGTCACAGCTCACTGCAACCTCAATGCCAGGCATCAGGTGATCCTCCCACCTCAGCTTCCCAACTAGCTGGAACTACAGGTGTACACCATTAACCATAACTGGCTAATTTTTATTTTTTGGTAGAGATGGGGTCTCACTATGTTGCCCAGGCTGGTCTCAAACTCCTGGCCTCAAGTGATTCTTCTGCCTCAGCCTCCTAAAGTACTGGGATTAAAGGCATGAACCACTGTACCTGGTTGAGATGTTTCTTAATCCAAACACTCTCCACTGTGTGCAATAACTCGCAAGCCTCACTGAGAAACCTCCTCTATTACTTTGGGCCAAAGATGTTACATTTGATGCTGGAAGGAAAGACCTAGGTAGCATCACAGAATTCCCCAGGCTTCCATCTGGCTCACCTGTGCTACTTGCTTGTGTGTGTCCTTGAAATTACTAGTAAACATTGATACTGGGTAAGATCTCTGACTCATGTTGAGTCTGATTTGACAATCCAGTCTTCCTTGTTAGCTCAGTAGCATCATGCCTGCCTCAATAAATACTGGTAAAAATAAATACCCAGATAGAATGTGCCTTTTTGTAAGGTAGTACCCATTCCTGGAATTATTATTAATGGAGCTGGAAGACAATCTTCTGAAGATCCCATCTAATGAGGTTCTAGGTTTGATGGCAATTTGTACTAGTTTAAACTTCAAAGGCCTCCAACATTAATATTCCATACCATAATAATCTATTTTTAAAAGCTTGAATCTCATGCACCCCAGCCTCACCTGAAATCTCAGTTAAATCCTAAGCCAACTGTAACAACATAAAGCTCCATTTGCATGGCTCCTGCTATTGCACAGTGACTTGAGAGATAGGGCCAAGAATGATTAACTGTTATCAAAATCATTTTAAAAAATCTGAGATTTTTTGATATACTGGTTTTATGATCCTTGTAATAATCCTGTGAGATTATAAAAGGGAGAAGATAATTTATCTTTTAGGGAAAAGAGGAAAAGTAATTTTGCCAAGCTCATACAGCTAATATTTGCCAGAGCCGGGCCAAATCCAAGTCTTAAGCCTCCAGAGCTGATGTTCTTTCTTCAATTATACACGTAATGCCCATGCTGCACCAGAGCCTGCTGGAGCCACACCTGGAGCAGCCAAAGAGTACAGCACCAGAGGAAACAGACCCCTCAGCCCCTCCTTTAAAACCATTCTTCTCCTGGGGTCCTTGCACTCTAGGCCTGCAATTGGAGGGAAGCCCTGATGGTTTCTGAACTGATTTACAGATTCAATGCAATCTCTATTAAAATGCCAGCATCATTTTTCACAGACCTAGAAAAAATAATTCCACACTTCATATCGAATGAGAGAAGACCCCATATAGCCAAAGCAACCTTAAACAATAAGAACAGATTAGGAGGCATCAATTTATCAGACTATACTACAAGGCTACCGTCACCAAAACAGCATAGTACTGGCACAAGAACAGAGACATAGACTGATGGAACAGAACAGAGAACCCAGATATAAAACCATCCTCATAATGTCACCTGACCTTTGACAAAGCAGACAAAAACATAAGCTGGGGAAAGGAATCCCTATTCAATAAATGGTGCTGGAAAAATTGAATAGCCACACGTAGAAGACTAAAACAGCATCTGCACCTCTCACCACTCACAAAAATCAACTCACAATGGATAAAAGGCTTAAATCTAAGGCATGAAACTATAAGAATTCTAGAAGAAAATGTTGGAAAAACTCTTATAGACATTGGCCTAAGCAAAGAATTTATGAAGAAGACCCCAAAGGCAATCATGGCAACAACAAAAATAAATAAATGGGACCTGATCAAATTAAAAAGCTTCTGCACAGCCAAGAAAACTATCATAAGAGCAAACAGACAACCTACAGAACGGGAGAAAATATTTTCATGCTATATATCTGATAAAGGGCTGATAACTAGAACTTATAAATAACTCAGGAAAATCAGCAAGAAAAACAATCAAACAACCCCATTAAAAAGTGAGCAAAGGACATGAACAGAAACTTTTCAAAAGAAGATAAACTAGTGACCAATAAACATATGAAAAAATGCTCAATGTCACACTAATCATCAGAGAAATGCAAATCAAAACCACAAGGAGATATCACCTAATCCCAGTGAGAATGACTTTTATCAAAAAGTCCCAAAATAATAAACGTTGGCATGGATACAGAGAGATAGGAGCACTCATACACTGCTGGTGGGACTGAAAACTAGTACAACCTCTATGGAAAGTAATAAGGAGATACCTCAAAGAACTAAAAGTAGAACTACCATTTGATCCAGCAATCCCACTATTGGGTATTTACTGAAAGGAAAAAAAGACATTCTATAAAAAAGACATCTGCACTTGAATGTTTATAGCAGCACAATTCACAATTTCAAAGATGTGGAAACAAACCAAGTGCCCATCAATACATGAGTGGATTAATAAAATGTGGTATATGTATACCATGGAGTTCTACTGAGCCACAAAAAAATAATGGTGATCTATCACTTCTTGTATTATCCTGGTTGGAGCTGGAGCCCATTCTTCTAAGAAAAGTATCATAAGAATGGAAAAGTAAACACCACATGTACTTACCATTAAATTGGTACTAATTGATCAACACTTATATGCACATATGGAAGCAACATTCACTGGGGATTAGCAGGTGGGAGCAGAGAGGAGAGGATGGATTAATTCACACCTAATGGGTGCGGTGCACATTGTCTGGGTAATGGGCATGCTTGTAGCTTTCACTCGGGTGGTGCAAAGGCAATTTTTGTGACCAAAGTGTTTGTACCCCCATAATATTTTTATACAATAAAATTAAAAAATATATGCAATTAAAAAGAAGAAATAAAAAACAAACAATTCCATCTTTAAATTATTTCTCTCTCGTGTTTTATTACAAGCAGTCAAGAGGAACCAGGCCCCTGCTTCAAAACTTTGCTTAGATATTTTCAAAGCTAAAGATCCAATTTCACTGCCTGCAAGTTCTACCTTCTGCAAAACACCAGGGTATAATCACAGTTCAGTCAAGTTTTTTTTTTTTTTTTTCTGCTTTATCACAAGACTGGTCTCTCCTCTGCTGTCCAATAACATGCTTCGCATTTCTGCCTGAGACCTCATCAGAATGGCCTTTACAGTCCCTATTTGTATGAACATTTCTTTCAAGAATACTTAGAAATTCTTTAGGAATCTTGAGGCTTTGTCTACAGTTTCCCTCCTCTTCTTCTCAGCCCTTCCCAGAATCACCCTTAACAGTCCGTTCACAGCAATGTAGTGTTACAGAACCGAACTTGGGTCCACTCACCCAGCACAGCAAAGCCAAACACTGATAACTGAAATTTGCAGCAAGAAAAAGAAAGGCATTTATTTCAGGTTGTCAAGCAAGGAGAACAGGCAGCTAATGCTTAAGGTCTGAATTCCCTGGTGGCTTATAAGCAAGAGTTTTTAAAAGCATGGGTGATGTAAAGGTTGTGGAATTTCTGGAAGCTCTTCATCCATTTTCTGATTTCAGTCTGCCTGAGGTCTATGTGACACAGTGGTCACCATATTCCATCTGATCGGGGTCATGGCTCCTAGAAAACAACCTAAGGACACGTGTCCAGATGCTATCTGTAGTTCCTATAGGGAACCAAACATCTTGTGATTCTGACTTACTTGGGTGGCTATTGTTTAAACTATTATTACCTTCTTGCTTAGTGGGTTATTCGTTCACTTCCCTAATTTCTGGTTGCAAGACAAGCTAGGTGCCTGGAATTTTTATTGAAGGGACTCAACTTTTTTTCCATGGTTTTTTAGAGGGGAGAATCTGGGAAGACCCCTAAGAGGGGTTCTGCTGCATCTCATAGACTTTTTTAGCATGCATATCAAAACTCTTCTAGCTCTGCCCATTACCAGTTCCAAAGAAGCTTCCATATTTTTAGGCATTTGTTATAGTAGTACCCTGCTCCCAGTATCAATGGCTGTACTTTTCAGGTTGGGCTGCTATAACAAACTAACATAGACTGGGTGGCTTAAAAAACAGCAATTCATTTCTCATGGTTCCGGAAGCTGGAATATCCAAGAGAAAGCCTCTGGTAGTTTCAGTGTCTGGAGAGAGTTTGCTTCCTGGTTTGTAGATGGCTGTCTTCTTGCTGTATCCTCACATGGCTGAAGGTGCAAGGGAGCTCTTTGGGGACTCTTTTATAAGGTCACTAACCTCACTCCTGGGGGCTCTTCTATATGGCCTAATCACCTCTCAAAGGTCCCACCTCTAAATATCATCATAGTGGGGATTAAGATTTTAACACATGGATTTTGGAGAGACGTATTCAGTCCATAGCACCTACCCCACAAACAGTATTTTGAATGTTTCATGATAGCAAATGTGTATTCAATACTCTGGTAAAATTCAGATTACCGATGAATTATCATAATAATGATTCTATATATCATCATCAAATTTTGTAATTTCCTATCCCTTACATATGTATTCATTATCTTATTTTATTTATTTACCCCAACTAGCTTGCAAGATGGACAGGGTGGAGAGAGAGAGAAATATCCGATTGATAGATTTTTTTTTTTTAACAAGAAGTTAACCATGACTCAGGTGGATAAATGAACTGGCTAATGGTGAGGAACTGAGAGTAGAACTCCCTGTGGACTGACTTTAAAACTCCGAGCTATGTATTTCAAAATTTTATAAAACAGCAAGAAATTCTATTCCCTCTCTCCTTGAGAAATTTACAGCCATATGACCAGGTAGAGCTTTTAAATATGTGATATGCTTTATCTAGAAAACTTAATCCACCTTGGAAATAAGGTACATGCTTATGGGTTTCAAACAGTGTATAAAGATCAAAGGTAAAGGGATCCTCTTCTTCATTTAACACATGCAGAAACGACTCTTTGATCACTAAGTCTGCAGGACTATGACCACCACTGAATTCCAAATATGTAACACAGGTACAGAGATACCCACATTGTAGATATTCTCTAAATCCTTCGTTTTATGAATAATTAACTTTTTGACTAGAATATAAATGGGAAGTAATGAAATGACCTTGAATCTTTACCAGATCCATGCATTGGCAGGCAATGTTTTCCAAAATAATTCACCTAACCAGAGTTTTACTGTCTTCATCGGTAAAATAGAGATTAAAGTATTTGTTGGATTTTCTATGACAACAATTCCGGCTGTCCGCTAAGATCTGGTCTTTCTTTCTTCCTGGATGCAGAACTTATCTGAATTTCCCAGCCTCCTTTGCAATTTGGTATGGCCACATGGCTGGGTCTGAGCCGATGGATTGTGAGTGGAAGTGGTATGTGCCACTTCAAGACCTGGCCTATAAAATCATTCAGACTCCTTCATATTCATTTCCTTTCCATGGTTGAGAGGCAATAATAATAAGTGAGATAGCCTTGAAAGCTATGTGTTGAAGATGGCAAAACCACTGTTAACCTCAGTCTCTGAAAGACTGCATGGAACATAAATTTTCTTCTTGCTACCTTGGCTTGACTAACCTATAACATCCCTGCTAAACTCTTTTTTTTTTTTTTTTTTTTGAGACAGAGTCTCATTTTGTTGCCCTGGCTAGAATGCTGTGGCATCAGCCTAGCTTACAGCAACTTCAAACTCCTGGGCTCCAGCGGATCCTCCTGCCTCAGCCTCCCAAGTAGATGGGACTATAGGCATACACACCACACTTGAATAATTTTTTTCTGTTTTTAGTAGAGATGGGGTCTCACTCTTGCTCAGGCTGGTCTCAAACTCCTGGTCTCAAGTGATCCTTCTGCCTCAGCCTCCCAGAGTGCTAGGATTACAGGTAGGAGCCACCACACCCAGCTCCTGCTAGACTCTTAAGTTAGAAAAAAACAAGCCTCCATTGTGCTTGAGCTGACACCTCTTTAGCTTTTTTCTTGCAGCAATTTAGCCCACATAAACTAATACAAATGACAAAGTACTCTGCAAATGTAAAGGATCATTTTTCTTAAGTATCATTATTCTAAACTCAGCTCTCTAACAGTTTAATTTGTATGACATATGTCAACTTTAAAGTCAACTTGTTTATTCTAATAATATGTTGTTCACAGCAATGAAAATATCTCTGTGCTACCACTCTGCAATTTCTCTTAAACTCTAGCTTTCATCATGTCAATTCTAAATCAAGAAAATTCAGTGGTTCCAAACACCAACTACACCAAGTTTGGCATGATTTTCCACAAGAAACAAACTAATCACACCCTGTGGAAAGAGGCGGTTTATGGAATAAGTTTATTTCTATTTAGAGCCAAGTAAACTGAGATCCAGAGAGGTAAGTATTTTAATAATATGGTGTGATTTGGGAACATCAGGAAGGCCCACCCCTATTAGCTTGTCTGCACTCACAGGGCATTGCTAAAGAAGAGAGCATCACTGAAATTCTAAAATCATGGTAACTTGGACTGCCAATCGGTATAAAAAGGGTTTCTAGTCTGTCCTACTCTAATCTATCCCAAATATCACTTTCAAATTATTTTTTGTAAAACACTACTTGACTCTGTTGTTTCCAAACTCATAAACTTACAGGGGTTCCCTGCTGTCCTGTAAGAATCCCCTCCATGATCTGGTTCTACTTTGCCCTCAACCTTATTTCCCATCACTTCTTATCAAGCTCCTACTGTTCTCCACACTCGTCAGTCTGTGTTCTTGAGAGCTTGTTTGGAGGTTCTAGCAGGGGAGCGCAGCTACTCGTATACACTTGACAGAAGACCGGTCCTCCTCTAGCGGGGAAGGTCGTCCTCTTCGACCAAGCGCGCACCTTCGGGAGGGACGCACATGGAGCGGTGAGGGAGGAAGGGGACACCCGCCTAGCCAGCCAGATCAGCCGAATCAACCCTGGCGATCAATAGGGTGACAGATGTTGCAGCCAGATCGCCCTCATATCCAGTCTGACTGTGTTCTTAATGCCCTTGCTTATGTCTGAAATTCACTCATCTTTGCTCCTCTGCCCACCTGAGTCCTGCCCAGGTCCATTCTACCTTCACTCTGATGGAAGCTTATGCTAGTAACTCCAGCCTGGATCTATGGCCCTTCAGTAGTACACAATGGAAGCCTCATCATTCTCTAGTTAGTTTCATGTGTTTCTCTTTCATTTTCTATTGTGAGTTTTAAATTCTAAAAGGAGAAAAATGTTCACGCTGAGGCACCACAATGGAGAATCAAGGTACCAAGGAAGTAGGATTCTAGTCCTAGATCTTCTACCAACTGAAATACCTGGCCCTCAGTGTCTACATCATTAAAAATAAATTCTGCTGAACTACTGAACTCCAGCACTGGAGTAAATATACTTTACATTTATGTGGTCATGTTCGACAGAGACTCACTGAACTTCTGCTAAATGCCACACATGATTCTGGGTACTGAAGATTCATGAATGATTTACCTTCTTCCCTTAATGGTATCACAGTCTAAATTAAAACATTTGCTTTGGAGAGTAATAAGTTCCCTATTATTGATGCTATTCAATCAGAAGATAAAGAGGTATTTGTTGGAAGTGTTTTAGCAAGGAATCTTGCAGCCAGTGGAGGCTTAAGTGGACTTCTAGTTAAAGGGTTAGGATGCCACTCATACATACTACCTTCTGGAGTTTTTCTTGACCAATAAGATATGGTCACAGAGGCCAGTTGTCCAACAGGAGGCAAGCTATTGATTCATGTATTTTGTTTGTCAACTCAGGCTGCTGTAACCAAATAGCATAGGCTGGGTGCTTAAGAGACAAACATTTATTTATCACAGCTCTGGAGTGAGAAGTCCAAAATCAAGGTGCCAGTAGACTTGATCCCTAGTGAGGGTCCACATCCTGGCTTGCAGACAGCCACCTTCTCACTGTATCCTCACATGGCAGAGAGAGAAAGAAAACTTCGTTCTCTCTTCCTCTTCTTATAAGTACTCAAATCCTATCATGGGTGCCCCATCTTCATGACCTCATCTATATCTAAATATTTCCCAAATGCTCCACCTCCAAATATCATCACATTGGGGTTTAGGGCTTCAGCATATGAATTTAAGGGGAAGACACAAGCATTCAGTCCATAACATGTGTATATTAATTAATTAATTAAAAGTAATTGCATTTGTATTAATATATTTGTTATAATTACACACATAATTAAATGCAAATACAAAATTTAATAGCCATGCAAGCATCAGATATTCCACAGCAGAGTTCTGGTAAAATATGGACTGGAGAATGTGGTTAGTCTTGAAGCCACACCTCTCCCCATTAGAAAACATATCTTAAGGGAGGCGGGTGGGGTGCGGTGGAGTGGGGTGCAGAGTGCAAAGCGTGCCTGTGGAACAGGATTCTGAGTGTCCCTTTCCAACCAGCTGTGTGAAGAGGGCCAAGGGCCCACCTCAGCTGCATAATCAGAAGCAGACCAGGGAGATAGACAGAGATCCACATTCCCTTTCTGTGGACTGGGCTCCTTCCATTCCCCAACATGGCTGGAGGAAGCCACCACTAATACAGTGAGCTACGCCTTCTATATGGAGGTGGGGGGGGGCACCAACAATGTTCCTTATGTTCTTTCTTTTCTGTGGTTGCAGGAGACAAGAAGAGGTCTTGTTTCCAGTTGTTCTCTCAACTTCCTTTCAAAACTACAGCATGAAGATTTAACCTTCTGCAGACATCTAGCACAGCAGAGGGCCCATCTTAGCCACCACCAGACCACTTACCTGCCAGAATGTCAGCCCTACATAAAAATAGGCCTCTGGTGCCAACTGTGGTTCACAGACCTGGCCCCGAATGGCTTTCAGAACCCTCCTCTGCAAACTACATCCCCTTACTCGATTCTGTCATCATAACTCATCTAACACATGGTCTCACCCTGCTGGGTTCTATATTCCTAACTTCAGGCCTAAGGCCTCTCCCTAAAAACAGTGCAGGGTCTTCCTCAAGCTCTGCCACCACCGCCAACAGAAAATGCTTTTCTCCCAGTCCCTGCCCTTCCAGCTACAAATCTGAACTGTCACCCTCTCCTGTGCCTGTGAGGGGACCCTGCTGTACAAACCAGGACACGTAGGAGGAGCTTGGTCAGTGTCTGCTGGTCTCATCATGTTGAACACTTAGGAGTTGAGAAATGTGTCTGTCTTTACTCTCTTTTTATTTAAATTTCTAACAATAATAATTATTCAAACATTTATTAACTGCTTGCTGTGATCTAAGCACGTGCTAATGAATCACTGCGTTATGTTCTTTGACCCTCAACAAAACCTTCAAGGTAAATACTTGTATTTAATACTCCTATTATCAGCCCCATTTTATGATCAGGAAACCAAGGTTGTGAGAGATTGAGATTTTGTCCAAGGTCCCAGAGCAAATAAAAGGTAGCAGAGCCAGAATTTACTCCCATGTCCTTCTGACTTCAGATCCTAATCCTGACTCTTAATGGCTAATGAGGACACACGGAACCATGCCCTTGAGTCCTCACCTTTCCTAAGGCAATGATGTGGCTTTCTCATGCGGTTTATTTGTCACCCAGGGAGGGTTATGAAATCCTCCCTTTCATGTTCTGCTGTTGATTCTGGGGTTTTGTTTTCCCTCAAACACTCACCTCTGACTTAGCACACAGTTGGAGTGGCCTTGAAGCGGAAAAACATTTCCAGCTCAAACAATTTCGGAAACCTGAGTAAGTTGTGCAACCTCTATGATTTTTACCTTCTCATCTGCAAAATGGGCATAATTCCACCAGCTTTGCCTTCTCCTTCCAGTTGCCCAGAATCAGGATGAAGATTCAGTGAGATGCCACATATGAGAGCATTATGAAAAACACACAGCCAAACCAAACTACAACATCTTAGCCTAGCAGTCCTCCACCTGGCGAGCATCAGAGCCACCCAGAGGGCTTGTGAAAACCCACACTGCTGGAGCCCACCCTCAGGGTCCCTGATCGAGTGTCTGAGCCGGGGCCTGCACAAGTTCCCAGGTGATGCCATTGCTACTGGTTCCAGGGGCACACTCTGAGAACTGTCACCCTATACTAACCCCTGTCCTGGCTGTGCTCCCAAAGCCATCTCCCTTCTGTTAGGGAGGGTGACAGTACAGGCTCGGTTTCAGTCCCCATCAGCCATCCCAGGAACATCACAACAAACAGAAAGGAGTTGGGGAAGGTGTTCATACCCTGCCAGGCTCTGGATGGGGATTGGGGAGGGTAGGAGTGCAAAGCTGAAGAGGCTGGAGAGGGCTGAGCACAAAGGTGGACAAGGCAGGTGCACAGGTGACATGACAGCAGCCACCAAACAGAGAGGCAGCGTGAGTGATGCCCGGGAAACAATATTGTGATGGGACAGATCGCAAGGCCATGGAGAGCTAGCTCTGTGACAGACCTTCTTATCCACAGGAACAAAAGCACACGGTGTGCTCGGGAAAAACCTCCAGGGAATATTTTATCCCAGATCTTGTGACAGGCTAATATGAGGGTTTTTTTTTCCTTTTCATGGCAAGGGAGCCATTCTCTCCTGATGCCTTTCTGAGTGTGGCTGCGGCTGATAACAGCATAATTTCCCTCAGAAAATGTACTTTCCTTCTCTCCCTCTCATTCACCATTCTGTGCCCCCGAAAGGAGAGAGAGAGACTAAAAAACAATCTTCCACAATGTTCGTTTAGTCATCGCATGCTGATGTGTCCAGAATATTAAGTCAAGGCCCAGGTATAGCCTCTGACCTGCCACGGTTACCAGCCCACGGGAGGGATGCTGTGGTCCCTGGTGACACCGCTGTGCTGTGAGTAGAGTTGCCACCATCACATGGGTTAAGCCCTCTCACCTCTCAACTATGGGAGCTGAAGGGGGCTGCTGCTGGGTGCCCTCAGGTCGCCTGATGGCAGTGGCTCCCCGCACCCCAGTCTCCATGGGAAAGGGGAAGGGGGGACCGCCCACCCATGCGGCTTCTCCTGGACACTCTGCCGTCCAAGTGTCAAAGTCCTCCGGGTTTTCCACCACCCCTGTGCGTGGTCACAGAACAGTATGGGCTCCTCAGATATGCAAGTGACTCATTTTCCATCCATCAGAGATGAGACTTAAATAAATAAAAAGGTGCTTCGTGGGGCGGCTGGGCCTAATGATAAGCAATTATAGGAAGCCAAATGAAGGCAGTGCTTTGTGCCGGGCCTGTGAAATTGGTTAAGCAAAAAGAATAATGGCCCGTTTCAGTGATTCATCCCTTTGCTCATTTCAGAGGGAGCATTATCTCAGTTAAGTGATGCAATTAATATGAAAATGAGGGAATCATTGTTTAAGGAGATGAAGGAAAAGTGGGGAGGGGGCTGGATGCCACCGTGGGAAAGAATAAGGGCCACTGAGATGGAAATTTGCATAGGTCAGTAGCAATGTGCTGCCTTTAGCTGGCACTGGAAGCTTAGCTTGCATTGTAATACATCACCATTAAATTCTCATTATGGTGACCTGTGTCCAACACAATTCAATTTTTCAGAATCTTAATGATAAAAAGTTAATTACTCTAAGGTGAAAACCTTTTGTACTGGGCCCTAAAATAAAACACAGAGAGGGCCCTGCGAGTACCTTCAGGATACTGCAGGCAGAGCCAGGGAGGCTTAATTTACTGCTTTATTAACCATAACATGATTTGCAGGTTGAGTTTTCTTTTGTGAGCTTTGCAGATCTTTTCTAATGAAGTCAAGAGAGATAAATAGGGTATTTGTCTCTGCTCTTCACTTTTTTCCCTTCCTAGGTGCTCTCGTGGTATTTTTCCACTCGGTACCTTCCAGACCATATTTCAAGGACTGGCTGATATCCTTGCACAGTGAATAGAAAGAGAACAGGGAGTGAGGGGGGAACACGTGGCAAAGAGAGCGGAGGATCCGAAGCCATTAGGCAGGGATGTCACTGGCTCACTCTGTGCCTCAGACATGGCGTTTCATACTCAAAAGGCTCCAAGCAATGTGAGAGACAGGACTGTGGTCTGACTGTCACAGCAGAGTGTCACATCTAGCTCCTGCCACTTCTTTGCTCTGTGTCCTTGAACCAGTAACCTAACCTCTTAGAGTTTCAGCATCCTAGTAAGCAAGAAAAGGATAATGTCACCTCCCATAGAGGAGTCGTTGTGAGGATTTGGCATCATGTATATACAGTGTTTTAGTCCTGGGTAGGGTAGGAAAAGGGCTTTGTTACCATCATCCTCATTATTACAGAGCTAGAACCCCCACCTCACACATGTGTGTATGCGGTAAGCATCAGTGCTCCACCCCTCCATTTCTGCCTTTATAAAACCAGAGGGTGAATCCTAATGTTTGGGTCCTGACAAGATAGAAAAGTAAGAAAAATTATTGGCTCTCTCCATATAACTCCACACTGGAAATTCCCAAAATTAAAAAAAAAAGGGTGGGTGGAATTGAAGGATTTCTCAAACTAGCATAAGGACTGTGAGAATCCAGGGAACAAGACAAGGCGATTGGGTGCTCTGGATATGGGGGAAGGGGGGAGGGGAGACAGGAACCCTGAGGAGAAGGTGTCCAGGACAAGCCTTTGCAAGGTGACAGGCAGCAGGGTATCATCAGAATGGCACAACAGCCAGCTGAAGTGGGAGCATCTAGAACAGAAGTGGCAGTCCTAGCACTAACACTGATGGCAAGGCTAATAGTGGAAGGAGGTGTGGCTCTTGATGTTATTTTTGTGCTTTTTATAGTACAAACAATCCTTCCTGGGCAATCGTATGAAGTACATAAAAACAAGGAAAGTGTTTTCTTTAAATAGTAGGAAAACCCAATTTATAATTCTAGTATCTTGATGAGTAGGCAAACACCCAAAGATACCTTGATGGATTGCTTCCTCCGCCTCTGAGGTGAATATTTAGTGTTATGAAGCAACACTCTCAGCAGAACTTACTCTGAATACATTCAGATGAGATTTCACACAGTCAGCTACACGATGTTTAGATGCCCAGAAAAATACCAAGACCTGGATAGCAATGGATCAAAGAGAAAAGGCAGGAATATAAAATTAGAGTAAAAAAAATATTCTTTATATAGGAGAAGTTATATTCATTAAATAAGTAGTTTGGGGGCATTGTGAGAATAAAAAGGGTCATGCAAATATGATAGGATTTGAAAACTCATCAAAACATAAGAAAGGAAAAAGATGGAATGATTATTGGAGAACAGAAAAAAGTCAAAACAGGAAGAAGACTACCAAAGCGCTCTCCTGCTCCAGTCTGGAAGCCACTTACATTCTTCCTACTGGGACACAAAACACTCCTGCATTCATTTGTAAGCCTCAGAAATTCGTGACTGAGGGATCTATCCAAAAATATTAGTCCCTGTCTCATTTGCACTCGAATGTTTATAGCAGCACAATTCACAATTGCAAAGTTGTGGAAACAACCCAAGTGCCCATCAATACACGAGTGGATTAATAAAATGTGGTATATGTATACCATGGAGTTCTACTCAGCTATAAGAAGCAATGGTGATATAGCACCTCTTGTATTTTTCTGGATGGAGCTGAAACCTGTTCTACTAAGTGAAATATCCCAAGAATGGATGGACAGGCACCACATGTACTCACCAGCCAATTGGTATTAGCTGATCAACACCTAAGTGGACACACAGGAACAACTTTTATTGGGTGTTGGGCAGACGGGAGGGGGGAGGAGGGGATGGGCATATACATACATAATGAGTGCGATGTGCACCATCTGGGGGATGGTCAGGCTTGAGGCTCTGGAGGGGGGAGGAGGGCAAGGGCAATGTATGTAACCTTTTAATAAAAAAAAAAACAAACAAAAACAGCGGTGAAGAGTCATCCTGGCCCCGGCACTCTTGGGACAAAGTTCTTCTTCCTCATTCTGGGTTTCTCTTCTGGTTTCTGCTTAGCCCCTTTGACTTTGCACTTGAACTCCTTTGGGAGTAAGCGGGGGTTATTTCCCCCAGATACCCCATTGTTGGTAACTTTCCTGCTTGTGTTCCTGACCTCACATCTTGGGCCCCAGCAGGCCTGCAGAAAGAACAGAGGGTTTAGGAGTCAGGACTGGGCTCAGGGCACAGGAAGGACAGACCTGCATGGACCAATGGGGAACTCGAGCCCATAGGTTTGGCTCCAAGGTCTCAGCCAAGGTCTCCGGTCTTGTGAAGAGGCAGCGGAGGGGAGGACCTCAAGGACTTCTGGTTCTGAGTTCACGTCAGTCCTGCCTTTGCATCCAGGTCCTGTGGGATGGTGTCCCTGAACTGCTCCGGGGCTAGAGGAGCTCTCTTTCTAAATAAGTCAGCTCAAGAGAGAGCTTCGAGAGCATGGGGTCTGGCTGTGTCTGTCTCCTTCATTCCCGTATCCCCAGCTCCCAAGACGAGCCCCGCATGTGATCGGTGCCTGTTGATTTAATTGGCTAACACCAAGAAAACAGGTGCTTGAACCCGCACTCTCCGATCCTGATTTAAAGATGACTTATGTACTTAGTAAAATCTAACTTGTTCTCTTTGCTATTTTGAAATTACTTTTACTAGTTCAGTGAAGGGGGCCATCCTCGGGGCGCCTGGCAGACGCTGAAGAGGCCTCCAGGAGCAGGTGCTCCCTGGGTGGTGGCTGCCCACGTGCCTGGGGCTTCAGGAGTGAGACCTCGCCTTGTGCTGCCCACCTGTGCCTCTAGGGCTCACCAGGCACCAGGAAGCTCTTGCCAGCTCTCCCTCTTCCCAGCCAGTGTTCTCGTCCCTTCTTGGGGGCTCCATGTCCCTTTTCCATGAAAGCTGGAGAGCTGGTCTTCCACTGTCCTCTCCTCCAGGCAGTGGGGAGCTAACCCCAAACCCACCCACTGGCAGGGATGTGGAGCTGGTGTCTGCTGGCGGCCAGGCTCTCTGCTGCTGGTCAAGGTGGGCCTGCATGGTCAGAAGTGACAAAGACTAGGGCTTTGGACTTGTTTGCTAGGAGCTCAAGGGGCATGCTGAGGACCGGGAGGCAGAAGTGCTAATTTCAAATTGCTGAGCACCTATTGGGCAGCCACCCCTGGCATGAAGGGCCCTTGGAGAATTCAGGGTGTGGCAAAGAGAACTTATGGCAGAAGAGAGGGGGAGACAGGGCAGGAGTCAGGAGAGGCCCGGGGCAGCCAGGCCCTGATGGGGGCGGGGGAGGGGAGAGCGGGCACAGTGCCTGGCACAGGTGCAGCCCAAAGCCGTCCAGCAGGCAGCTGTCCCGTTCTGTCTGAGCACAGGGCTTCTGAGGACCAAAGTGTGGAAAAGGGGCTGGGAAGGTAATTTGGGGCCATGTTGGGAAAGCCTTCATGTGAAGCCGTGGAGTTTGGATTATCTCTCTTAACTGCAGTTTCCCAAACGCCTAAGAATCACATGTCACCTTCACAACTCTGGCCAAGTTCAAAATGGGAACTTTCTATCAGGCCATGTGCTGGGTTTAGACAAAATGATTACCTAGACAGGGAAAGCCCTGGCAGGTACTCAGGCCGCCAGGGTAAGCCTGCAGTCAGTCATAATGAGCATCAGAACCAGAGCTGCAAACTTTGCTAGCCCTGCAGGCCCCATGCACGGACGTGGCTTTTGGTCTTGCACTCGCCCTCTAGGAAGTGACCAGGCAATATTCTGTGCTGGGAAAGGAAAAACACCCCCTTCCAAAAGCATGACAGGCAGAAAGCAGAGGAGGGCCTGGGCTTGCCGAGGGCAGGGTCGGGGGGGGCTTTGGGAGCTGAGCCTCTGGGCTGGACACACCCTTGGGTGACACTGTGAGGGTAGCTTGGTCTGTGGGTCCCACCACTGCAATGACCAAAGCTGTGTGGGGCTCACACCAGTGAAGCAAGGCTCTCCCAGAGTCTGGGATTCCGAGAAGACCTTACACTTGGGCTCAAAGCAAGGATGCGTGAAATTGTACACATTCAGATCGGCCAGTGCGGCAACCAGATCGGAGCCAAGGTAAGTCAAGACTGATTACTAGTCCTAGCTTTGCCATGGTCTAGATGTAGCCAACGGAGATATACCCTAAGTAACCTGGGCAGACAGTAGCCCAGCAGATTTTATGCACTTGCTAAGTATTTTACTTATTAAACAAAGTCTTTAGTTAAAGAGGTACAGGACACATTAAATAAAGGCTTAGAGGGTTAATTTAATTAATATTCATTTTGTCCATAGTTATCTGTGTGTAATACACACCATTTTACTTTTATCATCTTAGCCATTAACTTTTCCTATCTAAAAACAGTAATTTGTCTCAAAACCGTTTTCTGAAGTTAGTTGGGAAACTTTTTATGCCATATCACTAAGGTGTCTTTTCCCTCTCCTCCAATGTTTATAAAGTAAAAAAAAGCAGGAGAAATAATTAAACCATACCCTTTGGAGTATAAATGAGTTTTTCTCTCCCCTACCCTCCTCCCCCACCCATTCCTCGGATTAAATTTTTCTACAAAGTACCTGATTCAATTGGCTACACCAAGAAAACAGGTGACCAAACCCACGCTCTCGGATCCTAATTATAAGATGACCAATTGTACTTAGTAAAATCTAATTTGTTCTCTTCGCTGTTTTGAAATTACTTTTAATAGTATGAATTGCATCAAATGTAAAATTTTTAAAACACCTACATTCATCACCCTTTGGTGACACGTGGGCTGTTTCTACCTTTTGGCTATTCTGAGTAATGCTGCTATGAAAAAAACAAAGGTCTTTTAATGCAGGTGTTTTAAACCTGGGGTAAAGAATATCGTTGCTTGAAAAGAAGCCATCGTTCCTCCATGCCACAGTGATAAGACGCTCATAACTAACACAGAGGTGTGGCAGAGCCTGTCACTCTGAAATTGGGAGGATAATAAGGAGAGAGGCCCTGGAGAGGGAGTGCGGGGTCTAGATAGCGTCTTAGCTCTCACTCCAGAATGGTATCGGCTAGTGGCTAGAGCCCCGCTGACAACTTATTATTTGGGGCCATAGGAACTTTAAGGCACATTTAACTTGGGGTATCACAGAACTTGAATTTATTTATTCTGCCACTCCCGGAACAGTGCTGGTGGTTCACTATGAAATGGAGCCTTGTTAGTAAGACCATGGCCAGAGCAGAGCTGTCATTTACAAGATACGGTTGGGAAAACACCCGTGGGGACTTTTACATAATCGAATGCATTTTCATTGCATTTTAATGTGTGCTTTTCCAGGGTGATCAAAAGGACCCATCCCAGTAACTATTTCCATATTAAGAGCTTGGCACGTATCTGTCTTAATACTGAACATGTGATTGCAAGTGCAGAATGTTTCAGAGAGTTACAGTTGAACAGCTATGCGTAATTTTGAATTGTGTGTATCCTTGATCATCAAAAATGCACGACTTACAATTGTGCATAGTGGCCTTAGTTATGGGCTTTTTGGAAAACTTCATGAAAAGAAATCCCCGAAGTGAAATGAGATATTGTTGTGAAATCAGATAAGAATTTAGTTTATTTTCATTTAATGGAATCTACATTTTACTAGCTTGGAGCATAATAAGGGGAAATTAGAGACACATTGTCTGATGTGAAATTCTAAAACAATAGCTTTAATGTAAACAGCAGCCTGAATTTAATGAGAGCAAAATCTAATTTAATATTTTATGTGTTTGGCATTTTATTTGGGCAGTCCAGGTCTGTACAGAATGCAGTGCTCATATTCATGCTTAGTAGAGGCAAAATGTGAATGAGGCCATGGGGTGGCCACTCATGAAGAGGTCCGAAAAGCACCTCTAGGGGGAGAGGACAGAAAGCCCAAGGGAAATGGGCTGGGAACACTCACTCTCTCTCTAGCGCCCATGCAGCCTTTTTCCGGGGCTGTCTACACTGGCTTCCCTTCTTCTGCTTTCAGTTCTGGGAGGTGATTGGTGAGGAACACGGAATCGATGCAGCCGGGAGTGACCGGGGGGCCTCGCCCCTGCAGCTGGAGAGAATCAGCGTGTACTACAATGAGGCCTACGGTAGGCTGGCAGCAGTGGCCCAACGGCCAGGAACACGGGTAGAGACAGTGCAAAGGCCCTGGAGACCGACATGCCAAATGAGTGACAGCCAGGCTCTGGGCAGGCAGCAGGCCCCAAGTGGGCGGGGCCCCAACCCTGGTCAAGAGGAAGGACCGGGGAAGAAGTCATTGAATGGGGCGCACATCTTAACACGAGCAGTTTAAGCACCTGCCTTCTTTTTTTGTTTTTAAATGAAAACCAGGATCATTTCCAAATAGGAAGGAACAGGATCTCTGTCATTGACAATACAACAAACAGAGCAGACAATGATGGGAAAAGTGTTTTTTAGGTATTTTGTAGATTTGTGTGATTGTTGTTGGGGTCAAACACAGGATGGGAGGTTTTTAAATCTTTATCTACCAAAGACTCCTCTCTAGAGTGCCCATGGTTTGGGGTGGTTGTTTTTATTCTGACCAGCATCACGGGGCTCTATTTTGATGATACATTAACTTTTACAAAACCCACAGCTTGCTGACCTCCCCCTATTTTTCTACACAGGTAAGAAATACGTGCCCCGAGCAGTCTTGGTGGACCTGGAACCTGGGACGATGGACAGCATCCGATCGAGCAGATTAGGAGCCCTCTTTCAACCGGACAGTTTTGTCCACGGTAGGTTTTCCAGAAGGTTCCCACAGGAAGAGAGAAGGATGCCTCCTGGTGGTGCCCTTTTCTTGTCACCTTTCTGTCCCCCTGCTTGCTTTTCGCCACAGGGAACTCTGGGGCTGGCAACAACTGGGCGAAGGGCCACTACACCGAGGGAGCCGAGCTGCTGGAGAACGTGCTGGAGGTGGTGAGGCAGGAGAGCGAGAGCTGCGACTGCCTGCAGGGCTTCCAGATCGTCCACTCCCTGGGCGGGGGCACGGGCTCCGGGATGGGCACCCTGCTCATGAACAAGATCAGGGAGGAGTACCCGGACCGGATCACGAACTCCTTCAGTGTCATGCCGTCCCCCAAGGTGTCAGACACGGTGGTGGAGCCCTACAACGCCGTGCTGTCCATCCACCAGCTGATCGAGAACGCAGACGCCTGCTTCTGTATCGACAACGAGGCCCTCTATGACATCTGCTTCCGCACCCTGAAGCTGACCACGCCCACCTACGGGGACCTCAACCACCTTGTGTCCCTCACCATGAGCGGGGTCACCACCTCACTGCGGTTCCCTGGCCAGCTCAACGCAGACCTGCGCAAGCTGGCGGTGAACATGGTCCCCTTCCCTCGCCTGCACTTCTTCATGCCCAGCTTCGCCCCGCTCACGGCCCAGGGCAGCCAGCAGTACCGCGCCCTCTCGGTGGCCGAGCTCACCCAGCAGATGTTTGATGCCCGCAACATCATGGCTGCCTGTGACCCCCGCCGTGGCCGCTACCTGACCGTGGCCTGCATCTTCCGGGGCAAGATGTCCACCAAGGAAGTGGACCAACAGCTGCTCTCTGTGCAGATGAGGCACAGCAGCTGCTTCGTGGAGTGGATTCCCAACAACGTCAAGGTGGCCGTCTGCGACATCCCCCCTCGGGGGCTGAGCATGGCGGCCACCTTCATCGGCAACAACACTGCCATCCAGGAGCTCTTCAACAGGGTCTCTGGGCATTTCTCAGCCATGTTCAAAAGGAGAGCTTTTGTGCACTGGTACACCAGCGAAGGGATGGACATAAACGAATTTGGGGAAGCTGAAAGTAATATCCATGATTTGATCTCCGAGTACCAGCAATTTCAAGATGCCAAAACAATTCTAGAGGAGAATGAAGAGGTTGCGGAAGAGGCAGAGATGGGACCGGAAGATGAGAAACACTGACCACGAGCAGCTGTGTGGTGGGGTCACTTACAGAACAGTTTCCCGAGGTGTTTTTCCTGCAGCACTCCAAAGCCCATCTGCACGCAGCGCAGCAAATGATACGCACTCAGCATTAACTGGACACAGGCACAGTGGGCGGGGAAGCAGCTGATTGGCATTAGGGTCTTCGGCTGCCACTAACCTTGAAGAGTTTGAATTCAACGCACACTTATTACATTTTCCTTTTTAATAGCAAAGTGAATTTATTGTCAAGCACTCCCTTTGTCTTAAAGTGTTAACTGGTCATTTACTGTGTGCAGAACCCTGTGCCAAGCAGGCAGACCATACGTGTGGATCTGCAGGGGCCACCAGAGTTGACATTAATTTATGAACTTGAACAGCACTGACGAGTGCCCTGGAACCCTTACTTGGTATCCTGGGGCTGTCAGGACTCTTACCTTAGATTCTTTTATCTTAACAAACACTGCCCAGCATTCCTGAGCTTGCCGGCCTCTGGGCAAGCGACTAACTAGCCTAGCGAGGTCGACTAACTAGCCTAGCGAGGTGGGGCTGAGACAGCCACGTTAAACGTGCTTGGTCAGCGTCCACTAGGAAACCTGTAGCCCTCGTGCACAACTCAACACACTAACCAGAAAGGGAAAGGGGGAAAAAAGAAAAGTTAGTCAGTCCTATCCACAAAATACCTGGCTAAAAAATCAAAAAACAAAAAAAGACAGGCAAAACTAAAGAACTACAGTCCTCTTACCTTCATTTCGGAATAGCTAGCTTTAACATATAGATTTACGTATTTTAAGTTTCATATTAGTGTAGATCCCAGGAATTCATTAATAATCATCTTTGGTTTTCCTTTTAAAGGCTATTTTGAAATGCCCTTTCACTTTCATTTGGTAATCACCCCTCAAAATGCTCTGCAGCCTCTTTGCTCTTTGAGAAAGGGCACAGCGTAGGCTCGGCAACCATTCAAACGCAGGAATTAACAGCAATGGCCGCAGTGTCCTTCTTGGTTACGGAGGACATCGTCTCATTAGGGAACTTTTACAGTTCAAATTAATTTGCAGAAGTTGCCATAAATGTTTGCATGATGACACAGCTTTAACCATTACATGATTTTAATCCTGTTCACGTTACCCCAGGACCAAACACACAGGGGCGTCATCAAATCATCCATAACTTCTTAATCACAGTTTACCTATTTCTGACATGCAGCGCGGCCACCCCTCCCCGCACCCTAAGGGTCTTAATGGCCTTCTGGAATCACCACTGAGCTATACTATTTGATCCGTGAATATCTGTTAATGGCAAATGCTCCGACCCTCACTGCAGGAAAATATTTACTTGTAGGCAACTAGGTTGTCATCTCCTGATTTGGTTTTGTAATCAGCAATGATAAATTAGCAGGTGGATGGATGACAATTGCTCATTCTGAGAAACTTCACTCTTTTCACGTACGCATCACAAGGAACTAACTAAAATATACACTAAGAGAAAATTAGGCCTCGCCATTGGCATCACTGACAAACCTTGTATTTACAAAATTAAAAAAACACAAAGCAAAAAAAATGTTTTAAACACTTTCTGCCTGTGGTTCAAGAAGCACTGGATTTAGTAAGAAACTGCACCTGTACACTTAGTTTGCTAAGTTAATAACTTCCAAAGATGCTAAAAAGACTTACAGCCTGTGCTTATATAGGACTTACAGACGCGCTTCCTCTGGGACCTCCCTTCTCAAACCTAGAAAGGCAATTAAATAGATATAAGGAAAGATATAGATTTAAATCCTTAAAAAAACTTCTGCTGATTTAGGTTACTGTAAAGATTTTTGTTTGTTCAATAGTAATCATTAAAGTACAAAAAAATTCAATTTTAAATGGCTAAATTGCTTTATTTCAGACTAAATAAATTTCTTTTCTTGGAGCCTAAGAACCCAGACTGATTAATCTGAGTAGTTAAAAATATTTCCAAACCCATCTCACCATCCTACTCTTTCGTATGGTAGAAATAGATTAAAACAACAACAACAACAACAAACTAGAAACCAAGAGAAATCTGTCCCTTCTGATTTTGAAGAGCTTATTCCTTTAGCGGTATGGTTGCTACGGCGACATTGGTCTCTCGGAGACCGAGACAGCAGAATTACAGAATTTTAGGGCGCGCCCAATTCCTCCACTTCGCACACAAGCACCATATGAATGAAAACATTAACTGACTCGCACGAACAGCCCCAACTACTCAACACAACACCCTCAAGTTGGTCTGATCATGGTCCCCTCATCACCGGGCACAGTTGTCCTGCCAGCTACCCAGCATGAAGTTTATTTCACGAGAGTGCTAGTTCAGGATTTTTTTTTTAATCACAGAAAAAGAGGCTCAAAGAATCTTTGCTGGACAGTAAGTTTGTCTTTTATTGTTACTTTTATCCTTTCCATATCACAAGCTTTGTCCCTAAGTCTCATTTCTAATTATCTTATCTGCCTCCCAAACAAATGACTTATTTCTAATTACTTTGCTAGAAATAATTTAGCCCTTTGCCTGTTAGTTACTTTGATATCAAAAACGCCCTGCAGCCTTGTGATTCATTTATTCCTGTTCCCTGTAATGGAAGATGCTTCCTACTACCTTATCTTGGGGACCATAACACTGAACTGAGGTGCCTTAACTTCTGAACAGCAGGACGACAGCCCTGAGGCAAAGGACTCCAGGGACTCCTAACCTGCTGCAGTCGGTAGGGGCTCTCCCACTCAATCTGCTGCTCCTCCTTCCAAGTCCTCTGCCGAGAATTCAATAAAACCTACAGGTCAAGTGTCGTGGCAGTAAGTCATCCCCAGAGGCCGAGAACAGAGACATTTTCTTCAGCTTGTCCTCGGCGTTGCTGAGAGTGGCCCTGATAAATTACTGTGAGTTTAAGTACCATGGGGAGAACTGGTCCTAGAACAGTGTTTCAAAATTTCCTGTTCAAAGGTATTACTCCATTCTCCAAAAACAGTTAAAATCAAGCAGTTAAATTTGCAATGTTGTTTACTTGGCCAAGTGCTTCTAAGTTTCAAAGAAAAATAAAAACAAAAACTTACAACAATTCTTCATCCCTAAATATTTAATGAATGAATGAATCACCACAAAAACACCATGGAACTGCTGTAATCATCATGCCCCAGACCTGCGTCAAGAATCTTAGATTTTAATTTCAGCTTGGCCATCAACTCAATAAGCAAGTTACTGAATAGCTTTGCCTCATTTCCTATGAGAAATGCTACCCAATATAGATTCATTTATAGAATAATGTGAAAATTCTAATGCTTAAATTCTAACATTAATAGCTCTTCTCTATAGGTTTTAAGTGCATAATAAAAATGAGCACTACAATTTGTTCTAATCCATGCTTTTAGTGATTATTTTCATTTAGGATACTGGCTAAGCAGCACTGTTGCCTAGACAAAAGGATGAAGCCGGTAGATAATGACCAATTCACTACTCTGACATGACTCTGCAATTCAAAGATAAGGGATGACAGAGCCTCAGTGACAGTGTCTAATTTTGATCCCCAATTAATGCCATGAAAAACAACTTTCCATTTTGAGGCATTTTCAAAATGTTTTCTGTCTCCCTTTGGTCCCTAAATATTAAATCTGCCCTCCCCCCTTTTAAGAAACCCTGGTCATAATCATGCAGTTGTGCAGATAGTTCCTCTAAAGAAAAAGCCTGACGGAAACTAAAAAACAATAGGAGTGAACCATACTTCAATTTATTGGCATTGTCAATTTACGAACAAGACAGTATTTTTTTTTTCCATGAAGTGAGATCGTTTTCAATCTGCCATAACATGTGCCCACACATCTTCACCTTGGAAATGTGGCATTTCAAGCAGGGTCTAGGAGGAAAAAAGAAAATGCAACAGTTGCTAGCTAGTTCTTTTGTTTTTTTAAAAAGCCAACATGAATGTGACAAACAACTTCCATATAGTTAACTACATAACTGTGGCTTTAACTCACATGGCCGGTGTCAGTCCTGATGTAAAAAAGTGCCGGTTCAAGTGCACAGCCTTAGCCGAACAGGCACTTCCCTAAGTAAAATTAAATACTCTCCTAGCAATAAAGAAGCTACTTTGCCTTTAAAAGACACTAAAATCTCCCTGTGCTAATGGGGTGGGGTCTCTATCCCTGCAGGACATAACAGAGTGGGGCCAAAACTTTGCTTACAGGGGTTAAACACTACTTCCTGACCCCAAGGACACAGCAAAGTCACGGAGTTAGATGCAGAGTCTGGCTCAGCTCCGCAGCAGAGAGGATAAGTGATTTTCTCAGCTCATTGTTAAAACAACGCAACATAAAACCAGGTTTCATTACTCAGAATTATGAGATTAGACAGAGAGCCCCTAGAAAAAGGGCTAAATTCAAAATACCACATTTCTAGACTTGTAATAAAATATTTACTAATTCAAAATGAAAATGAAAAGTGCTTAGGGGAGACAGTTCCAATAAGCAAAATTGCTCATAACCACAAGCTGCCAAAGGATTAATATTTATCACGTTTCTGTGCTACTGCAGGTCTAAAGCTTTTTTAAAGCAAAACAAGAAAATTAAATCTGAAAAACATCTCTCAGATAATTTGCCTTGCTTTATCTTTGAAATAACAATGTCAAGAAAAGTAGTTTAGGAATCAAATCACTTTTGTAGTTTGTAGCACCAAAGTCTGAAATTATCAACAGTACAAAACTGTCTTTTCATTACATGAGAATGCAACTTTACATCACTAACATCTTTGGAGAAGTAAAATGAACCAAACCCTCTGAAAGCATAATAAATTTAGCAAAACAGTATTCACCCCAGGATCTTGCAAGATTTTATTGCTTGATAAAATAGCAGGACCCTTGCCTGTACTTGTAGCCCTTATGTTCAGGAAGCAGTGATTTGTGAGAACATTAGCAGATGTGGGGGAAATAAAAACGAAAGGGACTGTAATTTTTCATGCTCCTGAACTGTTATGTAACTCCAATAGCAATTACAAAAGTGGGGAGTTTATCCTCCAAGTTATTTGATTCTGTGTAGACAAATGAAACAAGTTTAATTAAAATAAGATGGTTCTCTACCTAAGCATTGCTAAATGAACTGAAAATCAATGTGCCAATTACTTGTGCTTGTCAGGGCTGAAAGGACATTCTTTTATTATGCCCTGGGACTTCTGTAACCTGCATGCTTTAAATTATTATCCCACTAACTTATTTCTAAATGCACTGATTGAATGAAAAACGGACAGAACTCAAAACTAAAATGACTTAATCTTTATGGTGCTCTAAAAATTTAAGATGCAACTCTTCTTCTGAATAAATCAGCAACTTACAGATCATTCCTTTTTCACTTTCACAATTTTTACGCTGCTGCCAGAAGTCTTCTCGGCACTTGCTTTGAATTCTGTCTTCAGTGCATCTCTCACTGCTTTTGCACAGATCTGGGAATATCGGATGTAGCTGGGAAAACAGGAAGGGAGACCAAGTTAATTATCAGTAATCCAGCCAGACAGTTGTGTTACTGTGCTTTTATTTTCCTTCCTATACTTTTAATTTTGGTTTGGCTGTACAGCATTGTAGAGCTGGATTTAAAAATGACTAATGCCAAAAGGAATCTATACAAAGAAAAAGAACACTAGAAATAAATGTACCAAAGTGTTAATTAGTGTTTGGATAAGTGATCTTTTACTTTTCTTCTTTGTACTGTTTTCTCTCTTTAGCGTGTATTAATTAAAAATAAAAGATGCATAAATCTTTATAAAAATCCCACAGCACAGGTAAGAAAACAGACTAAAATGTTAGAGACTATGGTTTTCCTCCCATTTCTATACTTAAAACTTTCCTTTAATTATATTTTTCTTGCAAGGTAAAGTATATATAATCAAAAAAGAACAAACTACCATGAATTAAAACAGTTCTTTCTCTGATAAATTATTTACAGGTTTTCCTGAGAATACTGGATTCTGTCTCACAAGTCTGCCATTGAAAATGCCTAATTAAGCTTTCTAAATTAAACCGAAAAGTCCTTAGAGAACATCATCAATTCTAGTAAAATTTAAAACCTGCTTCCTGTTTGGTAGACGGACTCCCATCAACATCTTATTTTCCAAAAGATGTCAGAACACTTTTCACACTTTTGGAAAACAGGAAGGGAGGGGGTGCTGTCTATTTTCTCATGTTTTAGAATTTATTTTGGGGAGTCAGAGGTAAGAACTTCAATGCCTGCTTCCACTCTTACTAGGTGAGTGACCTTCAGGCTGTTCAATCTTTTCAGCTTGTTTATTTACCTGCAGAAAAAAATAGAATAAAAGAATAACAATGCTTGCCTTGCTGGTGTTTGGGAGGAGGAAAGACAAAGTGTGAAAAAGCATGGACCACAAAGTAGGTTACTTAATAAATGCTCTCTGCTCCTGGGACTACTATCCTTCCAATTCTGCAAAACTGTGCTTGACCTCTGCAAGTCAGGAAACTCTTGAGTTGCTCAGTTGTGGTAGGTTAGTCATATATGCTCATAAAATGATACCACTGGAAGGTGTTACTCCACCTAGTCAACTTCCGCTCAATTCAGGTGTGAAGGCAAAGTAATCAGGTGTGACACCTTCACCATCACACTAGACACTGGTCCTCAAACGGGTTCCATACTTGCTCCCCAAGAGCCACCACTCACCTTTGTGCATAGTTCCCCATAGTTTACCAGGGGCTTTCATCCCTTCACCCTTTTTACTGAGAAGGAAACTTGAGACCAACATAAGCAACTTAAAATAAAAAAACACCCATAACCCTATAAACGACTCCACCTCGATGCTGGAAAGAAAGGCCAAAAATGCTAACGGCGGTTATATCAAGAGAAACCTCCCCGCCCCTTCTATCTGCCAGGCTTTCCGCTGTGAGAACGTAAATCACTCGTATTTCTCAAAGAAAAAGGGCTTCCTCAACTAAGAACTGCTCTTCCTCGGGCATTCCCACGTTCACCCGAGGTGTTCAGGCACATGGTGTGGGAGGCTCCGCTGCCCGCTTCACACCCTGCCTCGTGCCCCGCCGCCTCGGGAACCCGGCGCCTGCCCGCGTGCTGCCCGCAGCGACGCCATCTTGGGGCGGCCGAGCCCGAGGCCCAGCCCACCCGGTGGACCCCGTGGGCCCCGGTCACGCGCGGCCCGCTGCCCCCTGCCGTGCCCGGCCTGACCTCCCGACACCGGGCTCCCGGTGCCCTTCCCTCCGGAGGCTTGGGCCTACCTAAGTCCGGCCTGTCGCCAGTACGCCACCATGATGTCGCGAGAGTGCGGCGGGTCGGGCCGAATCGCGAGGACACCGTCAAAGTCGGCTCGGCTCAGCAGGGTGGCCCAGCACAGGAAGGTCGGGTCCAAGAAACGGAAGGGGCGGGGCGCACAGACCTGCCAATCACCGCCTCTTACCCCGCCCCGCCCTCCCGCGCGGCCCCTGCTACCCTGCCGCGGAAGCCCCCCCGGCGCTGGGAACCAATGGGTGCGCGCGGCCTGGGCAGCGGGTGCCAATCCCCAGGCAGGGCGGCCGGCCGCGCCTGCCAATTGACTCCGCGACCGCCCCGGGCGTGTGCCCCCCGGGCTTCCGTAGTTACCCCGGCGGGGGCGGCCGGGGCAAGAGGGCTGGGGGGCCCCCCCCACTCCCGCCGCCGGGGTGCTGAGCGCGTGTTTCGGGACGGCGAGGACGCGGCGCGGCGCGGCGCGGGCACGGCCGCCGCGGAGGGCGCGAGTTTGCGCCCGCTATAGGGAAACGCGCCGGCGCTTTTTTTGTGGACAGACAACTGAGTCCTGGAGTTGCGGTTCGGAGAGCACGAAGCACCGCACTTTCCTCGAGTTTCATTAGAAACCGAAGCCGAACCTCAGCCCACGAGCACGCCCGTCCCCCGACATTTTCCGTAGTTTTAGGACATGGCCTATGTTGTGCGACAAGACGGAGGGGAAGAAAATAGCGGCCGGGGAGGCAGCGGGAGGCAGCGGAGCGACCAAGCCCGCGGGAAAAAGCCCCATCGCTGCGCCTCTGCGTTAGAGCACCCGACTGGCCTTGGCGGCAGTTAAAGTGTTTGCTCAGAAGGAAGAAAACTGCTTTTACTCTTCACCTTTACGAAAAAGAAATTATAATCAGGAGAAACATTATAGTTAAAAGAAAGTTTTTATTAACAAGAAGGTTGTTCTTATTTCATATAAGTTCATTTTTAATATTAAATAGGGTTAGGTGCTCAGTAGTCCAAGTTTCATTTGTGAATACTTCATACTCCACTTTAGTCCTCTTAAATGCATTTGCTTACTGTGTATTTATATTTTAACAGCTAAAAGCTATGAATTAGCAGCTATTTAGAAAGAGGTAATTAACTGCATTGGAAAATAAAAATGTATAGGATTTTCTCATTAGATCAGAGTTTAAAAAATCAAACGAAGGATTAAGATTTGCTTAAAAATCTTTTATCATTATGGCATTACACCTTTTCCAGAACAAGGATAATTTACAGAAATTATACAAGGCAACCTTTTATCAAATATCAATATTTAGAATGTTTTGTTTTGCTGAAATGTTATTTCAGTTGTAAAAACCATCTCTGGTTACAAAAAAAAATCAAACTTTATCGGATTTAACCTATTTTTACAAATGTTTTAGGAATCCTTAAGCTGAATATTTTAAGTAGAAAAACACTAATTTTAGAATAGTTTGTTATACTACTTCTGTGGTTTATGCACGTTAACTGGTCTCTTTTATAGGAAATCTTCCTAGTTTATCCCACTAAGCACTGTAAAATAAAGGTAAGAGCTAATCACTTTTTAACAAAAATACTCTGTATGCAACAAATGCACATATCAAAGATATTAGTGGTTGATCATTGCCTCCTACAAAATATGAGACAAAGTACATTTACTGGATTGTTTTTCAGTTTGCAGCTACCCTCTGGCATCCAAAATAAGAATTTCCCATAAATAAAAGCTGCAGTGCAATTCACTTAGTGGTTAGTTTAGGCCAATCCTCCCCCCACCCCAATTATTCTTTGTTCTTCCTCACCGCCCCCACCTCTCACAGTGGCACCGTATTATTAAAAACATTAAGTACCTGGGGTTTATACTTAAGACTTCACTTGAGTAATTTCAAAATAATGTACAGCTCTTCATGTAAAAAAGATGTTTTGTGGTCACAATTACTTCAAAAAGTAATTATATTCAAATAACCTGACATACCATGCCTTAGCAATTACAAAACCATGATTTTGACACATGGCAATTTATAAGTTAGGCAAATGTGAATTGCTAAAAGATGTGAACAGCTGTTCTTCTGTTTAGAGTGCTGCAAAACTCAGGTACTGACTTTATTTTTTCAGTTAACATAACCAGCCCAGGGCACAGCATACTAAATCACAAAGTACAAATCCAAGGAAGGTAATACCTTTACCAAGTCACAAAACTTTGGCAAATCAATACAGTACTCTTTAATACAGTAAAATTTTATTTTTGTTGGAGTCATATATTACTTTAGAGGTAATTTTCACTCCAAAAATATTTAAGTACAAAACCAAAACACTGGTTTTTAATGGTGGTTTATAGCAGAGCAAGTTATTTTATACAAATTAATATCTTTTAAAAGTATATAATTTCTCCTTTTAAAGTGAGTTCTCTCATGCAAGCTGTTGAAGTTACAGCAGCAGGGCAATCTCTGCTTTGTTCTGGGATTGGTCCAAAACCAGGTAGAGTTCCAATGCATGAAAAGCTTTAAAATTCTACCTTAAGGAGATTCAATGTCAATACCAATTTCCAAGTACTTTTAAGAAAACTGTTAAATTTTCATATAAATACTGGAAACCTTAAAATTAGACAGCCATTTCAAACAACACTAATTTCAGATGATCCCATTTATTTAGAAGCCCTTTATCTGTTTTGATCAAAAGTCACATAGCCTTAAATCAGCTTATTAAAAAAAAAATTCTACCTAAAATATAGTTGTATTTTTTAAATAACAAATAAATATATTGCCAGTTTGGAGAGACCTGGGGGACCCAACGTTATCTACCAACTTGTATTATCATTTTTCTACAAATGCTGCTGCCGCCATTGGAGTCCTTATGCTTCCTCTTGCTGAAGCCGTCAGTTCTTCAATCTCAGCATTTAATTTATGTATTACCCATTCCATTGCTTCTCGGCCCTTAAAAAAAATTGAATACATTTACTGTTACCAAGTGAGAGCAAAGGCATGTATCAAATAAATGGCACACCAGCAAGTAACAAGGAGTTTTACAAGTATAACTAAACCTTACAATGACACATCATTTTTTGTTCTTGCTTTTTCTTTTCTAATGTTATTTAGCAAACATCAAATGCCTTGAGCAACTGGCTTGATCCATAAACTGATTTTTATTTTGTATGCAAAAGATGTTCTCAAAAGAATCTACAATTAAATGACAGGATGTCTTATTTCATGATTAGAATGGTCTCCTTTTTGGGAGTAAGAAGGTCAAATCTCTTTTCTTTTTATGTCTACAATTTAAACCAAAATCCTGTACTAGGCCCAGCAGGATCTGATCCCCGACTCCCCCTTTGCCCCTTCTCCCTTGGTGCTCTACGCAGTTCCTTGAGGAATAGAAGGAAGAACATTTCGTACTTCCTGTCTCAGGGTCTTGGCATATGCAGCTCTTCCACTCAAAATGCCCTTCCTGGCATACCCCTCACAACCGACCCACCCGTGTTTGGAACTCAGCAGAAACATCCCTCACTAAATGCTAATGAAGCACTCATATCTTTCTGTACCTTTTCTTTCCTAATGACATGCTGTGTGATTGTCACCTTCCTCTTATTTCCACAAGGGCAGGGACCACATTTTTGCTCCTCACCGTATCCCTCATCTAGCCTAGCACTCTGCCTGGCACAGAAAAGGCATCTATGAGTATCTTTGACTGATGGGTAACAATAAACCTATGTTATAAAACAGTGCATTAGGCATCTCTTTTTCTAAACTTACTTTATTTTAAATCATGCATTCTCAATGGGGGTGATTCCCAATGAGGCAAAAATTGGTTCTTGGGGGGATAGTAAAAAAACTCACTCTTATATATATAAAGCACATATATATGTATGTGATATTAGATAATTTCATGGAGGTAGTGATTGGGAAACAAATATCTAAAATGGACTTGGGAGGAGACAATGAAAAAAGGTTGAAAACCAGTGCTTTAAACAATGACACATAGCTACACATCGAGCATCCTACATGCTGGGTCCCAGGCTACACTTTCCATGCTATCTCATTTATTTCAAGCCATGATGGGTATTCTCCACTTCACAGATGGGAAACTGAGGCTTAGAGAGATTAACTTAATTGCACAACATTGAAAGGCTGGTAAAGTTAGAGCTTGGATGTGAACTAGGCAAGTAGCTGCCTAATGCTGTATGGTGTCTCACTATAGAGTGGCTTAGAGTCAGCTTACAAGGACAAACACACATTCAGCACCAGGAAATGAACCCAGGGAATAATAAACAATGAAGCAGCAGCCTTACTTACTTTATTAGCATTTGAAGATATGGTACTTGCCATTAGGCCTTCAAGGTAACTGCTAAGGCTGACTCCTTTCACAGTGATTATGGCTTCTTGAGTCAAAATAGTTCTGGAACAAAACATTTACACTGTTCGGATGACCCAACTTTCATTAGAAAAAAAATTTGATAAAAAAAATTTAAGGCACCCTGTAGAGCAAGTTTGTTAAAACACTTTTTACTCACTTTTCTGGGTCCTGAGGATGTGGTTTGTATATAAGTCTCTCATCTACTGAAACCATATTTGTAAATGAAATCTATAGAATGGGAAAAAAAATGTCAAATCATTTTAGAAAAGACGATTCAAACATTTCCAAAATTAACATACAACTGAAAATCTTACTAAACACAAAACACACACACACACACAAAACAACAAATAAGCTATGGATATTTCTGCATAAATGTAACAAATTTCACTATTCATTACCTACTTTTTATTTTAAAAAAAACTTGAGACAGGTATAGTGATGATAAGCACATGATCCCAAGTTTGAGTGCTATCCGCCAGGGATAGGCAGGATCATTAGCACGGTAAGGCTAAGGAAGCTACCAACAGGGAAAAGACACACAGCACATACGTAAGGATTTTCTAAACCACATTGAGAACACACATTCACTTATGTATCAACTAGAAGAGAGACAAAAATTTAAGCCAGATAGTAAAATTAAAAAAGGGAGCCAAAACTTACATTAGTAGATTTAAGTTCCATTGTTTTCTCTACAGGATCAACTACAGAATGTTCTTGCACATATGTTTTGGTTCTTGCTGCACCAATAAGCTAAGTAAAACATTCAGAATTAGTACTCAGAGGAGGAAGAATTTCTTACCAAGTATATCAATATTTTATTTGAAGGTAAAAATGTGTTACAATATCTTGAACCAAAAATCTGTTTCATGAAAAACAGGAAGAAACAGACAAAGGTCAAAAAGGAGGCCTATTCAACACATCGTGGATGAGCCGAGACTGCCAGACACAAAAACATTTCCCAGAGGCAGTGAGGAACCAGCCCACTGAGAACGTGTGCAATGGAAGACACCACACCAAAATTTCCAAGGTGCAACAATGGAACACTGAGGCTGAAATACGGAAATCAGAAGATTTAGGGGAAACGTGGCATCTAGGAAAAGGAGAGATCAGGGTATCTGTTAATATCTTCCTAGAGTAGTCCAACAGAGAGGGCACTAAGGGCTTCCTTCTCCAGACAGAAAAGCAGCCTTCTCACTGTGAAGGCTCCTCTGTCGGCATCCAGTGTCACTCCTTGTGCTATGACCCCCACCCCATGACCAATCTTGCTCACTTCTTTGTCCCCATTATCTAATGTCACAGTTTGTATAAAGGAGGCAATTAGTACATTCCTGTTGAAAACTGCGTGCTTTAATTTTTGGAGTGTACCTACTTTCTATAAAAAGACCCTCTACAAAAACCTGGATCCACTTATATAGTGGAGTTTTCTCACATCATGACACACTGGCCTTCTAGTGTCTTGCTGGTTGGATCAGCTCACTAAAGACTGCTCATTTATAACTGAATAGAATTGTTTCTAAATGTACAGAAAGGAGCACCAGACCTTGGAACAAATGTGGCAATACCAAGTCTGAGAATATACCCTGTACCTAATGTGGTCAACCCACTACTGACCACAGCAACTGCACGATCAGACCATTTCTTCTAAATCTTATTATTGGTCTCAAGTTGCTGGCAAATGCAGGAAAAGCAGAATATAACTCTTTTTAGATTACAGAGCATTAGCTGGCTTCCTTCAGGTTTTATCGGGTGCCTTCATGAAGACTGTAATAATATTTCCTATTCATTATACACTCATAACTCAAGTTTATTATAATACAATTTGAACTGATGCAAAAGTGACATTCAGAATCGGCTCCCACAACCTATTTGAAATTATAATGTGGTTTAGAAAACTTCTCTACAGCAGTCACATTTCTCTCGGAATAAAGACACACTTACAGACTTCACAATGGAAGGCAGTCCCCACTCTGTGCTGAGAAGTCTATGGCTGTGCAACTTTCCGGAGGGATCTATATGTCTGTCCAACACATCAACTCCAACCACACTCGGGTTCATAGGGTTTGGGTATTTCTGCATTGCAGCTGTGGTAACAGTTTCCCATGGGTGGCTGCCAAAATGAACCAAAAATCAAACATTAAAAAATATGCATAAGAATTAAACAATTTTATAACCCATCAAATCATTCTTTACAATGGAGGTTTAATTAATTTACCTAGGGAAAATTACTTTCTGAAACACTGATGCTTAGAGGAGACTGATCTACATTTTTAATGTGTACAGACTTTGGTATTGTTTCAGAACACAAGCTGAAACACAACCAATGTCTATAAAGACCAAAATAGCTTATAGAGCATTACAGGATAGTTTCTTAAACAGTCTTTCCTATTTACCATTATCCACTTTCACATGTAAATTTTGTCTAGGAAGAACCACTGATTCATAAAAATGTATTTAAAAATTATGTTCTACTGAAACAAGTAGCAAAAACTGTCAAACCTTTTATTCTTTTTTCTGACTCCAATTCTATGAAGTTATAAAGAAGTAACAAAAGTAAGAGAACTTATAGGCACTGTAAATTCTCATGGGTATTACTGAAAGAGCCAAAGCATTATTGACTTAATTATTGAAATTTTCCTCTATATTAATATAGTAAGTAACAGTGGCCCCTTCAGTCAATCTTTATCCACTATTTTTCTCAAAGGAATGATTCCGATTTCTGTTTTGAAAAGGTCATTCAATACAATAAAATGAAATGTTCTTAAGGCACTCCTAATATGCTATTTTCTAATATTCTCTTTTAATATAATAAGCATTTGCTTATCACCTAAGATTGAAGTGGTAATAATATCACATCATTTGAGAACTTGCAGCATCTTTATTTTCTTGAAAAAGCACATGTGCTTGAGTGATTCAAAATGTGACGTACATCTGTTCACTTCAGAGCTCCTACGAATAAGCTGCTTGTACAAAAGCTATCCTTTTCAAAAGAACCCTTATTAAGTACAATCAGTATTAAAGGTGATTTAGTCACCTGCAGTCTGAGTCTAACCCTTTTTACACTATTTATCTGTGCTCTTGTCTAAAGGAAAAAAACAAGATCTGAAGATGATGTTTCAAGCTACACTGATAAACCACACAGCATTACTTTTTATTTTTCTAAAAGCAAAAACAGGTATACATTCATCTTTTTCAACTTTTCAGAGAACTCAGATTGACAACTGCATCTTGTCAACAGAAGGAAAATCTCAACTCCCTGGACAACCAGTGACATCATTTTTAATGTTTTCACTTTCTTTATGATATTGTATAAATGAACTTCATTTTGTTTTTAATATCAAGCCTTATTCAGCAATTGATGCAGGTATATAAACAGAGCTGTTTCATATAAATCTAAACAGTCCACACAAATAGAAGTGATACAGGGCAAGCACTCTGATTGTTACCAAGGCAACTATCTAAAATGAAAATCAGATGAACCCTTTCCCTGTCTCCATCTAGTCATATATCATGGTTAGCTGGCTTCCATGCACTTATCTCTTCTCCTTACCCTGTCTAAAAAATTAATAATTACCTGGCTTCAGGGTGGTTATGCACTATTTGTGATTTAGTCCATCTCTCTTCTCTGAGCCAATCTGAAAACACTGATGTTGACTTAGTTGGCCTAAGACTGCTTTATGAAACTAGCTCAGAGAATACATGTTACAATTGAGTCTTCCAGCAATTAATTTTAACTGTATTAAAATAATTATATCGGGCATCCTTGTACATTGAAAGAAACAATGAATGATTTCAACTGGATGCCAAGGATATGCTAGGCCTCACATGGAAGTGTTGGAAAAATCAAAGATGGGTAAGATGTAGAATGGATGACTTGGCTACTGCTGTTAGAGAGTAACATCCTGAAGATGAGAAACACAAAACATATTACGATTTCTGAGGGGGAAATTATGACTTCAAATTCACACAGGCTGAGTTGGAAGAGCCTCTCAGGGGATAGTGATATCCAATAGGCACCTGAAAATAAGAACTGAAGTTGAAGAGAGTAGCGAGCTCAAGGTATAGGCTTGGGTGCTATAAATGTGTATATATTACTTGAGACCTCAATCGAATAGCCCAGATTATCTGGGCAGAAAGCACAGATCAGGGCTGCTTCCCCTAGGACATGCACAACATTTATTTGAATATGTCTATCTTCGGGGAAGAAGGTCCCACAGCTTTCATCAAATCTCAAAGAAGTCTGTGACAAAAAGAGGAAAAAAAGCGATTACGATCACAGATAGAATCTAACATAGGAAGACCAACAACAGCATCTCGTCAAACATTTACACTGAAAGGGAAAAAGGGGAATGCTGAAGAGAAAGACAGAAAGAGTGGGGAGGGGAGTAGGTGACAAGCCAGGGAGAAGAGTGTCGGGGAAGACAAGGCAGAGGAGAGTTCTAAGGAGACTCAGTGCCAAGAACGTCTGACGCATTCAAACCTGCAAGAGGACTGCAACTAAGCATTCCAGGTGCTGAAATGGGCTGGTTTAGAATGTACTAAGTTAAAGGACATCAGAAAGGGTACGGATTTAGGGTCTTCACCTCCCCCCAGACGGTAAACAGTAGGGAGACAAGAAAATTTCCTTCTCATTCTAATATTCTATACTGTATAGGATGCAGTGGCCCCACGGATGTGTCATATGTACAAATGTTGACAACTTCTTTTAAAACTGCCCTCAGAAACACTTTTTAAACCTCCACTGGCTTAACTATCGCAAAGCTATGATAATTAAAACAGTGTGGAAACAACAGCAAGATCGGCGGAATACAGGAGGTAACTTAGAAATCGATTCAAACATAAATACAGCAGTGCTTGGCATTTCAAATCAGCGAGAAGACGACGGATTAGTGACTACTTATTTAGGCAAAAAGGGACACAGCTGCTTACGCTCGTGGTTCTTGTGTGTTGCATACTGCATCACAGAACCGTAAGACAGTTCCCAACATCCGCGGGGTAAGACCTGCTTTCGCTGCTAAAACATTTCACAGGAGCCGGAAAGACGTCAGCGACCCTGGCCTCAGAGATACCCCACGCTGGCGGGCCCAGGGCCGCAAACCCAGCTGCAGGCAGAGCCAGGCCTCGGACTTCACATCCGAGGTTCCCTGGTCCTCAGGTCCGCGGGCCGTCGGAAGGGTTTCGCACCCAGGTGGCCCGAGTTCACCCGAAAGTCACACTCGCGGGGAAGAACTCCGCGCGACGACGGCCGGGACGCCGGGACTCTCGGGAAAACCCGGGCCTCCCTCTCGCGATCCTGGCGTCCCGCCTCGCAGGGCTTAGCAGGGCTGGTTGTAGCGGCCGAGAGCTGCCAACGACCTCGTGCTCCTGCTCTGCGACGCCCCCACGACCTCGCGGGGACAGGCCGGAAGTGGCTCTGGCTCCAGCCACCCTCACGGCCCGGGCGCCCCGGGGTCGTGACCTTGAGTCCCCTCCCCCCTCGCCATCCCGCCAGGAGCCCGCAGGCCTCACGCTCCGCTCCCCTCGCTAGGCCCGACGCCTCGAAGCTTCCTGAGGGTCGCCCCCGCCTCGCCGCGACGCCAGGCCCAACTCGCCCGCCCGGCCCCGGGTCGCCTCTACACCCCCAAACTTACTCAAAGACATGCTCCGAAGTCCAGATCTTCATGGTGCGGGCGGCCCGCGCGACGTCCGGGCGGCGCTAAGGGACGATGAGGCAAAGAGGCTACACCTGCCCCCGCCCCACACCCAGCACCCCGGCGCCCCGGCCGGCCGCGCAGCGCGCAGGCGCCGTCGGGCCCTACGCGAGGGACGTCCCGACGCGCTGCCCCACGCCCTATCCCGGCCCGGGTTTTGCCCCAGCCTAGCGCGCGGCGCAACGCGACCCCGCCCCTTAGCGCCGGGCGCACCGCGCCGGCGCAGTGCAGGGGTAGCGCCGGGCGGCCGACGCGGGCGCAGAGCTGCGCAGGCGCAGGCCCGCGGGCGCCCAGACCCCCGGGTGGAGGTCGGGGAGGCTCGGGCTGACCCCGGGAGCCCGGCCCGGCCAGTCCCTTCGTCCTGGCGTTGCGAGGCCTGTGGACCGATCCCGTCAGCCCCCTACCACGGGCAGGCCTTGGGGTGTTCACTGGAGCAAACTTGCCTGTTGTCCCTGTACAAAGTTCCGCCTGTCCCCGGCCCAACCCAGGCTGTGGCGGGTCCACAGTCAGCCATGCAACTGGTCAGTGGTTCTGTGCGCCTGCCACCCGCCCTGCAAGAGCTGGTGACCCCCGCGGGATGAGTCGTGGCCTGGGAGAAGCCAACGTCGGACAGGACAGCGTGGCTAATGGCCAGGGGCCCGGTGCGAGGCGTCCCTGAGTTCAGAGGACGGGTCTCAACTCAAATGTCGCCTCCTGGAGAGGCCTGCCCTCGTCACCCTTCCTCAGTAGGTCCCCCAACCTTAGTTGCTCCATCACAACATCCTGTTGCATCTTTCTTAGCACTTGTCACTCTGAGATCATCTTGTTCGTTTCTGCGTTACCACTTCCACTGGAGTTGAGCCCTTGAAGGCAAAGATCTTGCCTGTCCTGCTCAATGATGGTTCTCAATGTCTCCTATGTAATAAAGGCTCAATGATTCCTTACTGACAAATGAAATAATTGATAATTATTTGTGGAACGAATGAATTAATGCAATCATCTGGTTCATCCATTTAACTTCCTCTGGACTGAGAGCCTCTGAGGGTGAGGCTCTTCTTGCCGTACTTGTTCAAGGATGCCTCTGAACCCACATACTTACTTGTTGCATCAGTGAGTGAATGACTGAGAAGTGATGGGCAGGAGGGGATGGTACGCGGTTTCCTTCAGAGGTGAGCCTTGTCCAGAGGACAACCTGCCTGGCTTAGGGTTCAGGGTAAGGCTTCCCACCCTGGTCCTCCGCACTCTCCACAACCTTGTACCTCCTGACAGAACTATTAAATATTTGTTGCCATTTTGAATGATGGTTATGGAGGAAAATCTTTACATCTAGTTACTCAGAAACTAGTTAGAAGTACTGCCTCATTCTTGCTTTTAGGTTGTTTGATTGTTAAAAACAAATAAAAGCCTAGTTAATTTAGGAAGGGGGATAATTTTTTAAAATACCCAAAGTCTTTTATGTAAAAAAACAGAAAAATTACATTAGACAAGATGGAAATAATATGGTTGGGTAGTTGCTAAGTGCAATTTGTGGTACCTAGGTGGTGGTTTTTTTTTTCAAACCTGCAGTACTTAGAGTGATTTCTCGGGGAGGTAATGCTTTAAGGGCTGTTGAGAGTGCCTCAGCCTTGATTAAGATGCGAAGTTAAAGTCGCTGGGTGTTAAAAACATTGGTTCAGGAACCATCAGCACAGAACAGCCTGTCCCTGCTATTCCTGGAGCTCTGTGAGGCTGTTCACCATCCAGCATTACTATTCTACTTATTTTTGAGAATATTATTCTGCCCCCTAGTTCAAAATTCCTGATTTTTAAAGTCATGAAAATTAAATGACACCTGTTCCTGTCCCCACTGCCTCACTGCGTTAGTCTATTGATTTTCTTTACTACATCTGCAGTGATGGGGATGGGGAATGGGAAGATGGAGATCTGGACTCAAGTGCCTTTTCTGTGTGTCTCTCCATGGCAGAAGTAATAACACCTCCTACTTGGATTTAGCGAGCAAGAACTTTACACATATTATCTCTTATGTGATACTCACTAGAGACATACAGAGGAAGCAAATTAATGTTTTTTAGATACCTAAGCACTGTACTACTGACAGTGCCTCTCACAGAAACAGAGAAGTAATTAGCTGGTCATTAACTTAATTTGAAATTAGGTGACTCATTCTTATGGCTCTTGCCCCAGGGATGACACATCCCCACACCCTTGGGGTTGGGATCTACTGTTGGGATCCTGCTCAGCCCTGCACCTGGGAAGAAGAATGCAAATGTGATTCTTACCTAAGAGGAACTTCACAACTGGCTAGGGAGCCCAAACACAAGTCAAGAAATAACTAGAAGATATTTAAAGGGAGAGTTATGTGTTCATAGTCAAGAGACCCAGGACTGTGAAGTGCAGTTCTTATGGAAGATGGTGACCAGGGCATCTTCCTGGACCACACAGGAGGATTTGGCTGAGGGGCTGGGATCTGGAGTTGGTATGTGAAGAGGCAGATGGCAGCACCCATGCTCATGGGTCCCATCTTAGCAGGTCCCAGAGACAGGTTTGGCAGGAGCAGCAGGTGGAGCCATGTGCTCTGACCTCCCCTGGGCCTCAGCTCCCCTTATATCCAGACTTCACCCATACATCGTCTTCACGTTCATGGCACTATCTTCATTCCACCTGTTCCATTATTACTTGATATTTTTTTTATATCTGTGTGGTCTAATAAGAAATGCAGTTGGTCTTTGTCCTTGGTTCCTGTCCCAGAGCTCCTGAAACCCTTGCTTAGGATTTCCTGAGGGGTGGGGATACCTTTGGTTATTCAAAATGAGCCCCCTTTGATACCATCTCCAGGTAGATAGTGTCAGAATTGAAATGTCTGCTTGAGAATTACTTGGTTTGTGGGGAAACTTCCCCCACGCCCTACCTGGTATCAGAAATATATCTGTGTTGTGAGAGTTTAGTAGGAGAAACTGTGTTTTTGTCAAAATCATCTTCTTTACAAATGTCATTAAATGAAACTTTAAATAACTACTGTCAATAGAAAACCAGTATTTTTTCCCCCAATAAATGCTGAATACATAACTGTTAAAGCAGTAAGCATTGTGGGCTCCCTTAACACCTTTTTACTAGACTCTGGGGGTGGGCGTGTCCCACTCACAGGCCCATTTCCAAACCTCCAAGCTGCTCTGTCGACTCTTACCCATTCTCCTCAAACCCTAAACCACCTTTTCCTCTGAACCTCTCAGCAATGACCTTTTTCTCTGAATTCACAGTGACCTCCTTCAACTTCCCTATCCTCCTCTTCAAAATGGCTTGTATTCTCATTAATCCTTCTTGTGTTTCTTCTTGACTGTGAGAATGTGTCCCTTCTCCTTTCCAGTCGTTTTGCCTGTGCTCCCTTCATTTATTCACTGATCATCTGTTCTGGGCCATCCCTATGCCCAGGGAGCTTACACTGGTACTACTGGCATCTAATGGGTAGAGGCTAGGGATACAGCTGAACATCCTACAATGCCTAGGACAGTGACAGTCCCCCACAACAAAGAAGGATGTAGACCCACAGTGATGTCACAGTGTAGAAACCCTGGTTTACAACCAACAGGCTCCTATAATCTGTCCCAGCCTACCTGTCTGGCTTCCATCTTTTGTCCTTCCATCCCCCACCTCAGCTGAACCCTACAGCTACATCAGGTACTTGCTGTCCCTCCACAGGCTAACACACCTCCACACCCTTGAACTTTGTACATGGTGTTCTCTTGGCCCAGATGCACTTTCCTCGTATTGGTCCTTAAGAGCCTTACTCACATCTTGAGATCCTGTGCAAATACTCCACTCCCTGAGTGCCTCACTGATATGCCTCTCCTCTAGCTCAACACGGTGCCTGCCTTCTGCTTCTGTGCTCCTGGTGGCCTTTCTATAGTCCTCATTTTGACGCATCATAGGATAAGTACTGTGTGTGCCTGGCCATGCTGCAATTTCAAGTATGAAGTGATAACTTCTGTGTTAGAGGAATGGGGGTCTTCGTTATCTAACTCTTCGTTTTTGTTTTTTTTTTTTGAGACAGAGTCTCACTCTGTTGCCCGGGCTAGAGTGCCGTGGCATCAGCCTAGCTCACAGCAACCTCAAACTCCTGGGCTCAGGTGATCCTTCTGCCTCAGCCTCCCAAGTAGCTGGGACTACAGACAGGCATGTGCCACCATGCCCGGCTAATTTTTTGTTTATACTTTAGTTGGCCAATTAATTTCTTTGTATTTTTTAGTAGAGACGGGGTCTCGCTCTTGCTCAGGCTGGTTTCAAACTCCTGACCTTTGAGCGATCCGCCCACCTTGGCCTCCCAGAGTGTTAGGATTATAGGCGTGAGCCACCGCGCCTGGCCTAACTCTTCGTTTTTTGACTCCTTGCTGTAAATTTGAAAACAGCAGCATAGAACCTCATCTGTTGAGCTTACATATTTGCTGGTTAGTCTCTCACTGGTTGTCCAAGGCTAAAAATGTACCACAAATGGAAATGGTTGGAAAACAAAACCAAAACTCTTGGAAAAGATGCAGCATTTCATGAAGTTGATGAGAATGATGTTCAAGGATTCCTGTTATGCACTAAACCACCAATAGAAGATTTTGTGTAGAATTAAGATAGTTAATGCTTGAGTTGTGAAAATTGACAAGGGATGGTTCACAGAGAAATAGCATATCATAAGGCAATGATTTAAATAGCTAAAAACTGAGAGAAACCCTTAGGAAAACTAGTCAAGTCCCTGAATAATTCTGCAAAGGTGTCCATCGCTTCGATTGAGTTGTGAAATGCAAACATATCGTAGAGTGCTATTTTCCAGTTTGGTGGGGAAAACCATGGCAAAAGCTGGCACTTGAGCCATTCTATGTAATAATTTCACAGAGTTACAATTTTAATCTAAGCCATGTGCATATGTATATATCTCATATAAATATATATCATAATATATATACATCACTACATCTATGCATATGTAATATATGTGTATATATAAACTTACTGTTATCATTTTATATTTTATTTTTCAGGGTAACATCTCAGCTACACTTTTTGCTTTTCATTATTTACTATGAAATTTTGGTGTTGGTTTTACGTAGATACACTTTCAGTGGGCTTATTACATAGCAGTTACACATCAAAAATGGGGGCTTTCTTAAACTCCGCAGCTAGGATTACATAGAAAGATCAGGTAGAAGAAAATTGCAATAAGTACTTAGGGCAGGAAAGAGCAAGGGCAGAAGTGTGAGGAGGGGAAGGGGAAGTTTGAGCTGTTTTTAGGAAGCCCCACTGGCAAAGCCCCTGGCACTCTCATCATTTTACTCTGTGACCCAGGTGGCCCTTAGAGAGTGGAGAGCCAGGGTCTGTGTGGTCGTGGAATGAGCCAGAGTGGAATGAGCCAGAGAGAAGTGACTGGCTCAGCTCGAGCCTGGTCTCTCCCATCTGGGGAACTTAACTGGCCAGGAAGGAGAGACCAGAAAGCAGGAGCTCAGAGCCCAGCTTAGCCTCAGGCCAGGAGTCCACGCTTGTCTCTGCAGAGGGGTCCTCTCTAGTAATAATGGAAAGCAAAAAGGGGATCTGAGATATTACCCTGAAGAATAAAAATATAAAATGATGGTAGTAAGTTTATACACACACACATATATTACATATGCATAGATGTAGTGACATATATACATACGTTATGATATATATTTACACGAGGCATATACATACGCACATAACTGAGATTAAAATTGTGACTCTACGAAATTATTACATAGAATGAATCAAGTGCCAGTTTTTGCCATGTTTTTCCCCACCAAACTGGAAAATAGCACTATGCAATATGTTTGAATCTCACAACTCAATCGAAGGGATGGACATATTACTTCTAATTTAACAAAAAATGAGAGTCAAATTTAATTTTGTTCCCATTAGTAATTGAAGGTTTCAGGTAACTGTCTGCAACTTCCTATATATATGACTTTTCCCCTCTGTTTTCTGTTTACCTAAATATCTAACCAAGTTATTCCTAAATCGCTGTCATGAGAAATGAATCTCTTTCCCTGGGAGGGCTCTGACTATTCCAGTAATTCCTCATCCTGAGAAATTATGGGTAATTACTTAAAGCTAAGCCAATTTGTCTCATTAGCAGTTTTCTCATAACCAGGTCCATATTGAAATTAGCTTTACTCTCTTCCATGCTAAAAGCTTTTACCATGAAAAGACTCTCAGGCACTCCTGCACGGAATGGCAGAAACCCGGCCAGAAGTCCTTTCTGCGTTAATAAAGATGTCATCATCGCACGTATGCCCCAAGATGAACGGTTCTTGCAATCCTCTCTTTCGCATTTGTCTAATTGGTACTGTTTGGTCCTCATTATGACATTAGGAGAGGGAAAGGTGGAAAGAGGTTCACTGGCCACCAGCCAAACCTCTGAAGGCCAAAGAAAGCCTTTTTTTTTTTTTTTTTGAAGTCACCCTGACAGTGAACTGCTGTTTGGTGACCATGGCCAGCACAGAGAGCCCACCGCATGTCTTTCATGTCACTGGGGGAGAAGGCGACAGTCCTTGCACCAAGACTCATTCTCTTTGTGAGAAGCATAGTTAGGTTTACACAGGGGGACAGAGCCTGGCTCTCCTGGTGGAGCTCGGCACTTTCCTCCATTTTGCTAGAGGCAGATTAGTTTTCTGCCTTTGCTGGAGGCAAGTGGGCCCGTCCAGAAACAGACTTCGGCCTTGTGGGGGGCCCTCCTTGCACACACACTCAGCCAGAGGGGCCTCGCGACAGACAACTACGTGTGCGGCTGCATACTGGCCTGGGACGAATTCAGAAAGCTGCTTTTTGCGTGGCCTGCTCCCGCGTGACTTTATCTTGGTGACCTTTTGGATCTAACATTTCAGTGGCCAACAGCGTGCACACAGAGGGGGGCGACGATTACAGCCACAGTCCCCTTCCTGAATGTAGTTCAGCTGCCTACAGTTTCAAAGGATCAAACTGGCACCTCTTTCAAGCTCCTGGGGCCAGACCCACTCAATAATGAGTACCTGGGCAGTGTTCTGGGATTAGTAAATATCTCGTCTCTCTCCAAAGCCGCCCAGAGCCGGCCACATACATTCTCTCATTTGCTACTGTGACATCTTGTAAAAAAAGGAAGTGGTGGTGGTGGGGGCTATTATTCCTGTTTTATAGCTAAAAAATGGAGGCAGAGAGACGTTGGCTCCTTCTCTGTGCAATTTCTAGCTTTATTCTCTTGTCACTAGATCGTGGTGCGGGGAGTAATGATGACACCCCAACACACAACTTGGGTGATGTGCTTCCCTTGTCTCCTGGGCTCAGAGTGCAAGGCCGGTGACAGCAGAGCACGGCTGTTTAAAGCCCGAGCGTGACCTGCTGGATGACTGCTATTCAAGCCCTAAGAAGGCGAGTGCGTTACAATGTTCCGAACCATAAATGGACCTGCAATAAATACTTGCTGAATTCTATTCACAGAATCTGGGGTAAAGTCAGCACTTTGCTTTATCATGGTCTTCCTGAGAGATCTGTTGTGCAGAAGTGTGATATTTATGTATGTCTTAAAAATTGCATTGAAAACAAGCACAAAAGCATGCAAGAGCAGAAGCAAAGTCAGTTTGCTGCGAATCATTTTGTCAGGACTGACCTGGCCCTTTTAAAAAAATACATCATTTCATCATCAAGATACTGGGACCCCAGCCCAGAAGGATGGCACGAGCCTGTGGAGCAGAGAGAGGAGTATCCCATAGGTAGAAGGTTCTTGAATATGGCCCCACGAGGAATATTTGGTGGTTCTTTTCCAAGGCCCCAGGAGGCAACAAGTACTGGATAGCAGGTACCTGCAGGAAGACACGCAGCCTCTCCTCTACTCACCTGGGAGTCCATGGCTTGTCCTGTTGCCATATGTCCAAACTAGTTGATTCAGTCATTTCAGAGCAAAAGACTGAACTGGAGTATTGGCATTCAAGATGGAAACAGGATATCCAGTGGCCAGCCTCTGTGGCAATGCGAAGGTACAGCCTTTGCACACCTGAGTGTCTTGTTGGGAATGGACGGCACAGATACGTCAGCTTCCATCTTGTACCCTCCTCCTAAACAAAACAAAAAAGAAGTGTGTCCTTTCTGGCTTTATGTGTGCTTATTCCTGCAGAAAGAAAGGAAGGCCTATTCACATTGAGATGCTCCAATGTGATGCTGGAAATTTTGCAAAAGGTTTTTTTTCCCGTGAAGAATAAACTGTTAACGTTCTAGACTATGAAGCAAACCAAACTTGGGATCAGAGGGATCCGGGGACCTGCAAGAATGCAGGGTCTTGATCTCCTCAGTTCTGGTGAGAACAGCACTTGGACAGAGAGAACAGTAGGCTGCCATCTCCGGAGAAATAAGCCTGTGTTGAGTACATAAGGGAACCAACAGAAAGCAAGCCATGCCCTGGCATTAGGTGACACCGGGCCTTATTATCAATGGAGCCAACAAGAGTGTGTGCAGTTTACAAACCTGGACAATTACTGGAATTTGGAACTTGCAAGGCATAACACAAAGGTCCCAAATCCAAAAAGAACATGAGTGCACAGAGAGAGAATCAGCAGGTGCCCAAGTCCGAGCAGTGACCCCGCCAGCTCATGGGTCCTAAAAGCATGTCCAGGGAGATCAGAGCACAGAGAGGCAGGGGCTGCTCCCCAGCTGGCACCTCAGAGCAGGTCTGGAGGGAGGCATGTGCCCGCAGCCCAAAGAGCCTTCATTTGAGAGAACAGCTGTTTGCTTGGGCCTTAGGCCGAGAAAAAAATTGCTGAGCCATATGTCCTTAGTAAATCAGTGCGTGGCCCTATTAGAAAAAGTGCCCGAATGATTGATTAGAAAATAAGTAGCCAGACCTTGCATATTGCTTTACTTGTGTGCTGCAAGTTTGTTTAATTTCAAAATGTACCAAAATCTACCCTGCTCCGTCCACTTCCATTTTTCATCAAAGAAACATTTGACAAATGCATGTACTGTAACCACCGGGAAGAGAGGAAAATAAGACATTTTCTTAAGAGCAAAGTGACTGCAAAGTGAAGCGTAGCTTGAACAGAAAACACCCCCTCTTGTGAATTGTGTGTTACGTTAAACAAGGATGGAGATGGTCATGAGTACTTGCAGGCTGATTCCTCGTAATGGAATCTTAAATTCACGCGGACCTTCCTTCCGAACACTTCAGACACCTAGTGGCTGGGGAAACAGAGGCAGCAGAACCCATGAGCTGAGAGTCTTTGGAATGCAGTGAAGTAAGACCATAATCTACAGCTCTAGTCTTTTTCCTGTTCTGACTTGTCTGTTCACTCTGAGTAATAACATGGAAAGAGCCTGCCTTGAGAATAACTTCAGTGGTTTCTCATTTCTTCAAATGACACTGAATATAGTTCTGAATAAGAGGAGACCCTCAAATGGTTTTAGATATTTACGTCAGCCAACTGGTGCCTTCAGCAAAAATACATTCAGGTGGTTACCTTTTTAACAAGATTAATCAACACATAGCATTGGTTGTATATCTATTAAAATTTTACGTTGAGTAATCATGATTTGAAAAGTTAACATAAAAATTTAAAATTTTATTTAAACTGAATTGAAAAGTACAAAAATCAATAGCTTTCTTTCATGCCAGCAACGATCACTTATAAACAATAATGGAAAAATTCTATCCAAAATAGCTCAAAATATGAAATATCTAGGAAGAAACCTTAAAAAGAGATGTATGATTCTCAATAAAGAGAATCATAAAAATTTTCAGAAGAACATAATAGGAAACTTGAATAAAAGGAGACACACTGTGCTCCTGGGCAGGAAGATTGAGTGTTTCGATGTTGTCAATTCTACCTAAATTAGTTTAATGAAATTCCAATCAAAATCCCAATAGGAGACTTTTGGAACCGGCCGGAGTGATTCTAATGTTCATTTGGAAAAATAAAAAGGTGAGAATAGCCAAGAAAGTTTTGAAAAGGCAAAGAGGAGAATTTAATCCACCAAATATTGCAACAAATTACACCCCTATAGTAGCTCAGACAGTGTGATACTAGGCAAAAATGAGTAGAGAGAAATGGATTAAAATCAACCTTAATCTGTATAACACTTTAGAATTTGCTTTAAATTGGTGTTTTGAACCCAAGGGGAAAGGATAGATTAGTAAATAAATGGTGCTGGGACAGTCAGATAAGTATTTGGAAAAGACGGAAAGTTGTATTATCTCAGGCTATACACCTAAATCAGTCCAGATTATCTAAAGAGATAAACGCTAAGTATCTAATTATTCGTAGAGATTCAACTGCTTAAGTAGGACAGAGTCACAAGTGTAGGAAACATCAAAAACAACATTAAAAGGAAAATATAGTATGAAAATATTTACCAGAAATCTTATTTGATGAAATAAGAGTCAATTTTCTTAAACTAGTCTCATGCTCCTCCAAGGCTAGCCATAGAAACCAGAACTCCTTTTCTCCAAAGCCAGCCATAAAACCTAAAAATATTACTCTAACATTCCCTTTGCCCTTCTGTGTTAAAACTGGCCATAAAGAAATCATCTGACCCACCTTGTTTGGCTGTAGGTCATAAAACCCCCATTCCTATTCCAGAGAGGGCCCTGCCCCACACCCCGGAGGAAGGAATGCTGCTCAGAGAGGCCAAGAAGAATCTAGACAGACAGGCCTTGCTGGGTTTCCCCACTCGGTCTATCAGCATTAGATCATGCCCTTTTTGTCCAATCATCTTTCTGCGTGGCCATCCCTACTTTGTCGAGCTTAAGCATTAAAAACAGACCGTTTCCCCCGTATCTTTGGGTCTTCATTCTGAAGGCTCCTGTGTATACAGTAAACAAATGTGTGTGCCTTTTCTCTAATTCCTCTGCCTTTCGCGAGTTGATTTTTCAGTGAACCTTCAGAGGGCCAAGGGGAACTTCCTATTTGGCCCCTACAATATCCTCCCAAGTCCCCATTAGGTGCTTAATAAATGTCTGCCAGATAATAAAGAAAGAGATTTCATTCCTTTCAGATGTTGCATGGCTTTGAGTTCCACGTTACTGAGTTGTGATGTTATTCTACAGCTAAGGGACAGCAACATTTCTTAGGAAGAAAATTAATAACGACCCTAAGTAACTCTGATTTATTTTTATGATGCGCATTAAATGACATTTTAAAACAGACTTTTTAGGACTTCAGTCAGTAGGGGGTGCACCGACACTGGAGAGCCTAATATTAATAAAGACTAGCGCTTATTTACTAATCCTTAAGTGCCTCATCCTGGTTATTGGGTTATTTCCTATCTACTCCGCACCCCTCTCCCCGCGCTCTGCCCTCCGCCTTTTTCATTTCTCACGATTACACACACTACCAGCTATAAAACTGGATTTTAATAAGAGTTAATTTGATATTTCAATTTATTAAGTTGTTACAGGTAAGTGTGACATTTTTGAGAGATTGGCGCTGTAAGAGGAAGAGTTAAAATTGTGCTTATCGTTTACTCAGGGCAAATTTTCCATCAGAACAGGTGAGAAAGTACTAGCAATAAATGGAGGTGATATTTCAACAGCCCATGTGGGCACTAATGTTAATACTATAATTGGAACAAGCATAACAGTGACCTTTAGAGAAAGGATATTTCATAAAGTGTTCATTAAAGTGTCTTTGGAACATTATTTTCTCAAAGTTCTTTATGAAACAAAATTAATGAAGTGCTATGGTTTATTGAAATTTTAAGGAGGACAGAAAACTGTGGTGTTGTATAGAGGAACTGGGGGGAAATAAAATGAGGTCTGTGTATAGTATTTTGGGAACAGAAAGGAACTTGATTGGCATATTTAAAATTTGAAGAAGATAGCTAAAAATACGGTACCAGGATAATAGGCCTTGGGATCAAAACATATGAAATAGGAGTCAGCATTTCATGTGAGAAAATGAACAGCTACAGAATTCAAGAAAACACCATCTGCATAGGAAAAGATTAGTAAATAATGGTGCTGGGACAGTCAGTTATTTGTGGTAGGGGAGAGTTTGGAAACTTGGGAGGTGCCTAAACTTCCTTAGACAATGTTATACTGTTTTGAAATGATGGTATAGTATGTACCAGTGATTTTCTCCCCTCCAATTCCTCTAAAATGTTTATAAGATGGCTTAAAACAAAGGAAAATATCAGCTATAAAAATGATTACTCTGGTGAATCAAACTCAATCAAAAGTTTAAAAGTTTTGTAGAAGGAAAAGGAATGAAGCTAAAATAAAAAGAAAAATACCACATGGAACACTCATTAGAAAACTAAGATGTTTTCTATAAAACAAAGGATTTCTATAATATATTTCAACATCGTGCTTTTTATGAATAATATACTAATAAAAAGTCACATATGCAACCCAAAATTAAAAGTTTCTGTAGATATACCAATGACAAATAAGGAAAGCAAAGTGGCAATCATAATACCAAATAATTTAAGACAAAATATATTAAGTGAAATAAATGAGTGGTTATACAAAGATAAATACAGTACATATTTAATATATAATAATTGTGAATTTATATGCACCAAATAACATAGCAACAAAATACACAAAGTGAGGATTGTATGAACTTCAGGTACTAACAAAAATTCAGTTAGAGAGCAGCATTAAATTCCTTATAATCAAAAGCACGACAAATACAGTAAACAAAATTATGTAGTGTACTAAGTAAGCTATAAATTTTCTTTAGAATTATTCAAAGAAGGTTGCTAATCTTATCACTTGGTAGTTTACATAAAATCAAATGAATAAATATCACCAGAGGTTTCATAGGCTATATCCTAAGCAAAATAGAACTAAAAATTGAAATTAAAAGCCTTAAGAATAAACAAATAAAATTGCAAATTACTGTGATATTTTAGAATATCCCCCTAAAGAACAAGTGGGAAAATGAGAAAATAACTCAATAAAAGATGATTTAGAAAATAATAATCAACTACATATCAAAATCAATCAAAATCAATGTGGGGAAAAATGTCAATGATGGCTTTGTTTTTTATTGTTAAAATGAAGAAGAAAAGATAAGTTTATTATTTAATGTAACATTTCAGTGAAGAAAAAACACAATGAAAAAATAAAAAGATAAAGTCATAAATTGAAAACCTAGAAAATATACAGTAAACAAATGCAAGAACTGATTCCTTGAAACTTTAAAATAGAGCTGTGATAAATCTAATCCAGAAAAAAACAACAAAGAACCCACCTAAAAAGTAGAAATTAGAAAAGAAATAGAAATTTTATAGAAATAAAAATTATAAGAAATAAGTATAAGTATGCTACTGTATTTGTATTTCTCAAGGAAATATGTAATTTCATACAAAATAAAATAATATATACCAATAACATGGAGAGTTCATGCAGATTGAACTATTTATAGATTGAATTATTAAGATAAGAACTACTAAGATTCCAAGAAATAAACTCTGAATCTGATAGTGAATTGTTTTTTGAGGCAGGGTCTAGCTCTGCTGTCTGGGCTAGAATGCAGTGATGTCATCATAGCTCACTGCCACCTCAGACTCCTGGGCAAACAATCTTCCTGCCTCCGCCCCCAGGAGCTAGGACTATAAGCATGTGCCACCATGCCTGGCTAATTTTTATTTTTTGTAGAGATGGGGTCTTGCTATTGCCTAGGCTGTTCTTGCACTCCTGGCCTCAAGCAATCCTCCCACCTCAGCCTCCCAAAGTGCTAGGACTATAGATGTGAGCCACTGTGCCCAGCCTGATAGTGGGTTTTTTAATAAATAGGTAAAACTATGACACAGAAACACTTAATACATTACTAAGCAGAAGCATCCCAAATCACTAGCCAATGTAGATCAGTAAATCTTAAATAAAATCCAGTAAAAGGACACTGAGTGACAAACTAAAATGTATCCCTGAAATGCAGGGATGGTTCAATTACAAAATCTAATAATATAAGACATCAATGAATTAAATGAAAATCCATATATGGCCACTTTCATAGACAATGAAAAGTAATTTAACAAAATTCAACAAACATTCCAACTACATCTTTTTTTAAAAAAAGGGCTAGAAGCATATTTTCTTACTATAGTCTTTTAAAATCAAGAGACATTATAGTCTATGGACAACTCTAGAAACATTTTTTAAAAAGCAGAATAAAATTAAGGCCCTGCCTTAATTTAATATTGTTTTGCGATGTCTGTTCCATAAAATAAAACCACAAAGTAAGACAAAAGAAGAAAATATATTTGGGCCCATAACGTTAAAATATCCATTTTTCAGGTGATAAAAAGTATAAATAAACTTGCTAAAAGGTACTGGATATAGAAGAAATCTCTAAAATCAATAATATCTCTATGTACCAGCATTAACATCTCATTAAAAATAATAAGGCGTAGAAAATCTTTAGAAATAACCTTAACAAGAAATAGATACATGAAAAACAATGAAAAATTTACCGGGAAGTACTAAGGAAGACTTGATAGAATGTAGACCAATGCTGTGTTCTAGAAGAGAATACATTTTCTAAGGATGGTAATTCTACCCGAGGGCGATTAAAATCCCTAGAAGACGCTAAACAAAAATAGCTAAGGCAAATAATTACAAAATTCATTAGAAGAGAATGGTCATATGAAAACATAAACAGTTTAAATAAATGGCGACCAGCCCAGCTGGCAGAAGTGGATTTACCACGAAGCTAAGGAAGCTGAAACCACTAAACGCTCCCTGTGCAGACCCTCCCAGTGATGCCCTGCGAGGAGCTCTAGCAATGTGTTCTCACGGTCATGTGCTTTGTAAATTTTACAGAAGTAAATATATTTTCTTATGACATGCCCCCACAATTTTATAAGCTTCAGATACCACAATACTTGAATCTACCATGCCAGATATAGCATTATATTATAAATCTACAATAATTAAAGATGATTCAGGTGGTATAGAAAAATCGATCAGTAGACTAGAAAAGCCAGAAGTAAATCAAACAATACGTAAAATTTAAATATATGAGAAAGAGTCAAAAGAACGTGATGAAAGAACAGATTATTTAGTATATGGTATTGGTGATGTTAAAAATATTAACACAGCCGCAGGTGTGGCATGTGCACCGTGCACTGAGAGGTAAAAACAGGTGCCGGCCGTTCCCGACACGTGCTGCTGTACCGGTGTGTGTGGACTTAGAACCATCCCTAACCTAAGTTAGGAAACTGGGAAATACACTTTAGATCTCTTCCCTATCCCATACTGAACTCCAGATGGATGAATACATTTAATCTAAGATAATTTAATCTAAGGTATTTGGCTCTAGACTTTCTAAGGATTGAAGCAGTAAAAGAAATCAAACCTTCAACTAATTAGACTGTGGAGCATTTTTAACAAATCAACAAAATCAAAAAGGAAACAAGTATTTGGGAAAAAGGGTGGGAATCAAATATGATAAAGTTTTAATATTTAAAGAATCCACTTTAATATATACCAATAACACGGACAGTCCAGTGAACAGAGAGGCAAAGGGTATCAGTGGACAATTTGCACAAGAGCCAGGAGAAAACAAACATATGAAAAGGTTTTGGGCTTCCATACTAATTAAAGGCATGGCAAGTAAGACAGCGATGGGTGCTGTCTAAACTGTTCGCATTAGCAAAAATGTGTCTAAAAAGACACCTACTGCTGCTAAGTCTGCAGTCTCACTGGTACTACTGTGTATGGTACAGTTCAAATTATTTTATTTATTATTCTGTTGAAATAATCTTCTTTTGAACAGAAATAAGAGAGATGCATACTGGCAACACAGAAGTGGCATAATAAACGTGTTTCTGCCTTTTCGCCCCCATACTCCTGTATCTGAGAAAAAGTGTAGCGCATGGAAGAGAACCTGCAATTCTGAGCTGGAAATTCTAGGTTTGAATGCTGATTCTGATACTTACAAGCTACAGGATCCAGGGAAAGTTGTTTAACTGCTCTCTGATCCTTGGTTTTCTCATCTTTGAAACTGGGTTTATCATACGTCCCTTGGAGGGTTACAGTGAGGGTGTAAATCGCAAAGCTCTGTGTTTCTCTGGCACTTAGTGCTTTTGTCCATGAGTCTCGGCTTCCTCATCTGCAATGTGAGATGATGATACCTATCTCACAAACTTGCTGTGATGATTAAATGGTATAATGCATTCATTCATGCACGCGTTCATTCATTCAACCACCAGGGTCCTGCAGTACAGGGTGCTGACCCAGGTGCTGGCCACACTGTGGCAACCAAGGCAAACCCAGTCAGCTGTCTCTTTTCCAGTTGGAGCTCAGAATCCAGGGATGGGCTTGTCATAGGGCCATCCTGCTGCAGCCCCAACAAACACAAATGTACTGTAATTAGTGTGACTCAGCCGTCCAGAGCACACTCAGTGCTCCTCAAAGGACAGGTCACATTTGTATTCCCTTTTTGTGTCCTCTGTATAGCACAGAGGCTCAGATGAATACCCCACCGTTCCACGGATGGATGAATGCACGCATACATGTTTACAGGAGGGTAATTTGTTTTAATGAATGATCCAAAGTCACCTAAATGTCCAATATAAGGGAAGTGGCTGAGCGAATGGCATTATAATCATGCAGCCTAAGAGTTTGCAGCCATTAAAATGGAAAATTGTGGGGCTTATGAAAGACGCAGAAAAATATTTGATGTAACAGTACACAGGGAACAAAAGCAGAATACAAAATGGCGCATACATCACAATTATATGACCGGAGTCAGAGGGAATATTGAAAAACAAACATTTTTATTACAGTAGAGGGATCTGGGTGAATTTTAAAAATTCCTTTAATAATTTGAAAATATTGTGTTAGCAATAAAGTGACAACAACCAGAAAGAAAATGGCTGCTATGCAGAGAGAAAAACAGGTGATTTTATTAATATTCTTTTTTGAAGTGTAACTTACAAACAGTAAATGTACACTCAATGAATTTTTACATATGCATACATCTGCTTAACCTCTACCCACATCAATTCCTAGAGAACATTAAAAATGGGTGCTTTTAAGTGGGGGGATAGTTTTGGTGTATATTGTGAAGGTGCACATAAAGCTAACAGGCAACATTATTTTGCAAAGGATATTGTTGTGTCACTAATGGGAAGAGAAAATGTTAGAATGCATTAAAACAGCAGAGAATCAAGACCCATTTTTAGATGGAGTTCAGAAGTTGACAGATTTTCCGAGGCAAACAAAGCGAGTAGACTTTTTTTCCTTTTATACTAAATGGCCCAAATGGAGGAAAATCACTTTAGAACGATTACATATAACATGCATAACTACAAATCTGACATTGCCAAAATCACATGCATAACCTCAGTTTTCCTGCCAGCAAGATACACAAAGCAACATGATAAACCCGAGTGGAAATGTGGCTCTCCGGTGCTGCACCCCAGTTTGGGACTGGGAAAGGGGGAATTGTCCCAGGAAACCCTTTGAAACCAGGAGGGCTGTGCCTGGCTTTGTCTCTCCCTTTATTTTAGCTCCAATTTCCTCCAAAATGCCAATACATATTTATATATTCCTCTCACAGCTCTCCTAATTCCCAAACCACAAACACTGAAGCCTTATGTAATGTCACTGTGTTTTCTTTCCGGCTGGTGATTTATCTGGAGTGTTGCTTGACTGTTTTATCTTTCTTTCTCTACCACAAGCCTCTTAAATTGCTTCAGCAGATCCTAACCTCTCTAGAGACAGGAGACAGGCACGAAGCTTTATGCCGGACCTAGCAAGGCCCCATGTCCGTGTGGGCGTTGAATGGATGCTACATGATGGCAGAGTGAGTCACCGAGATTTAGGGGGAGCGTGCGGAGGAGGGTGCAAATGAAAAGTGCTCCGGCACTGCGGGAGACAGACGCAGGTCAGGAATCATGACGTCAGCCCAAAGCCAGTCTTTAAAAATAGTGAAACTTCTCTATGAATCAAAATGATTCTATGGGGAAAAAATACTAAATTGAGGGATGGAAGGTTATATTACTTTGTAAAAGAGAAAAGTAATTTAGACTCGACCTCAAGAAAAGCAACAGTTACAAATCAAAGCAGACTCAGAAGTGCTTTAAGTATTCAGAAACTCATCGAAACAGTTGGAGTGCACTTACCGTGTTCTGGACAATAACTAACCATGCCAGAGGTTAGGGAACAGCAGAGAGACCTGGCTCCCTTCCCCACCCCAGTCCCCTGTGTAGGTGGGATTACTGACTTCTGCTTTAGGGCAGTTTCCGCTGTCTCTGGTGGACCCTTACTCAAAACAATTCAGGACTGTGCATCAGAGGGTAGGGATGACCGAGCATTCACTGCTGAAGCTGCCAGAGTTAACCCCAAAGAAAAATAGATCTGAGTATGTTTCACGTTTATATAACATGCCCAGACCTGACCAGCCCAGGCTGCTCATGGATATCTGCCCAGTGCGCCAGAGTTGACCTGACTTAAGCAGTACCCACTTTAATTAATTTAATTGGTTTTCTGTTTTTGATGGAAAACAGAAAGATAATAGTTAACCACTCCAAAATATGCCCCCTCCACTGAGAAAGTCTTTGTGAATTGTATATGATAAGGCGGTTACATCCTTCAGTGAATGACTCTGGAGGAGTACATGATCACAAAAGTAATATTTAAACAATACCAGAACCTGGACACGCTGCTGACATTTAATAAATTCTAAATAACTAGTCAGACCACATCTGTAGTTCTAAAGGCAAAATCAATTGCATGACATAAAAACAATCATCTGTGGGAATTGAGGTTTTTGCTTTCTTTTGGTGATTCACAAGCTTGTGGTAATAAGTCCAAAAATAGGATTTACCTACTGAATAAAAATTTTTCCATTTGTAAAAACCAAGCAAAGCCAATAATTAAATACTGTAGTTCTTTAAAGTATGGTTTTTAACTTTAGTCTTTTAATAAAATTATCTATAATATATTTTTTAAATGAATAAATAGTACAGGAGTCTAGAGATCCTATTTTTTTCCCTTAAATAACCTGGAGCAACTTAATAATAAGAACAAGAAAGTTAATTTCAGTTTCTGTTGTTAGCCTGTATGTATTACCAAGCTGTTGCCATGAAGGTAGAAATGGTTGTTTTAATGAGGCACACTTGATTTTCCCTGGTTCATTTCATGTACATTTTATCCACACGATAAAACATCAGTATAGAATTAAATATTATACAGCAAAGGGGTATAGAAAGCAAACATATTTTATTTTACCTTTTGTTTTTCTCCATTGCACTTGATACTATCAATGAGTTGCAAATGAGGGACAGCATAAGCATCAGTTTGTGCTGTTTGGTACAGTTCTAATAATTTACATCAATAAAGCGCGGTAACAAACTGTTGCATGGAAAATCCAGCCCCGTCTACACAGAGAGTGGCTCAAACATACAGAGGAAACCTGCGTTGGGATTACATAATGATAAGAGTATGAAACATAAAGTACTTTAGGTCATATTAAGTTTTTTTTTAAAGAAAATTATGTGGATATCAAAAAAAGTAAAGACAACGATTTTATCTGTGGTCAATGATTTTAGCTGTGGAGATCTATTGGGTGCCATGTTGGGATTCTTGTTTTTTCCAATTAATGTTGTAAAAACTTACATACAGTCTGAGATTGATGGGGGAATTTCAGTCTTTCCCCATGGTTTCCAAGAAAAAAAATCTGGCTAGAACAGGATAGGAAACTGACAAATCTTTTCTGGGGGTGCCCATCTGAATTGTCATTGGTCCCTCACCTCTTGGGCATCATCAATGCGACTTACCAGTTCTTGTTAAAGGTTATATGAAAAAAATCATCAGTTAAGTGCCATTTGTCAACTGAATAGATCTCAGAAGAAGGCAGTTTGGTCTCGTTCTTAACTGGCCAAATACAAGTTGGTGTCATAAGTCCAGGCCATGGTGAGTTATGGGCAAAGCTGTTTTCCTTAGGCATCAACAAAAACAGAATAAAAGATTTCAAAAAAGAAAGAAAAAAGAAAAGTACAGAATCTTACTGCATAACTGTAAGTTATGACTCTAATTCTCTAATTATCACCAAGCTAATTTATAATGGAATAGCAAGATGAGAAAGATAATTGTATCTTCGAATGAAGTCTCATGATTTCTCAGGGGTAAGCCACCTTCTGTGTTACACTGTAGAAGAGACAGGCCTTTCCACCTTCTTCTAAAAGGATTCAGAAGCATAGAACACATTTGTGATAAATAGGTAGCTATTTATTTAGGATTGAAGCAATTTGGGATATGCAATGATTTAGAACGGTCTAAAAATGAAATAGTCTTAAGAACAACCTTGCATTCTTTCCAAGCTATTCTGAACAATTGATTCTGTATATTAGATGAAAATTTTCAACGTTTTATGTTGCTAAAGATGTCCATTTAGCTCAGGATAAATAACAAGCATTTTGCCTGTATGACATGCAAATACCTTAACCTTCACGATTATAAAAGATTAAACAGAAATTTTTAAAGACATGTTTTAGAAGAAGATAATATAATCCAGAAATTCTGCAATGTATTATCCACTGTTTCTGGCATAAAATAAAAAATTACCTGACATAAGAATAAAAAAGAAGCACCCCTGACAATCCTGATCAAAGAGCCAACAGAAACCGACTAAGAGATTATCCAGATATTGGAGTTTGCAAACAAGTACCTGAAAATACCTATGACTAATAATGCTAAGGAAACAAAGACAAACATGGACAGAACTGATGAAAGGACAAAGCATTTTAAAGTGGATTAGAATGTATCACAGAGCTTACAGTACTGGTTAGATCTCCAAGACAGTGTTAACTAGACGTGGTAATAATGGCATCCGCATCTTGCCCCTGAGCTTGAGCTAGAAGGTTTTTGTAGCTGTACCTTTAAGACCTAGGCACTATACTATCTGTAACTTACACTACAATAAAAAAGGGGCAAAAAAAGAAAAAAAAAGAATCTTAGGAAATATTTGTCGTTTGTAAGTTAAACTGTTCCAAAGGGGTATAACCTCTTCTCTTCTACTTATAAAAAAAAAATACTAAAATGCTTAATGTATTCTGTTTTCAGTTATTGAGAAATGCAGTTTCAGTTTCCTGATGGTCTCCCTAAATTATTACTGATATCAGCTACAAATAAAACAGGAAGACAATCACTTAGACTCCTCAAAACTGATATAAAACTGTATTTTTATTGAAATATTGTTGTTTTAAAACTTAGCAGTTGATTTCTGTTCTCACGATAGTGCCGAATGTGGATCAAAGTTAGAGTTTCAGTGGGCTGTTCAGAGGGACCAAATAACACAGGTTTGCTAGGAATCCCTACTATGTGTCCAGGCTATTGAATTTGTCAGCAACCAGCTTAATAACTGTGATTAAAAAATGGGAGAGTGGTTGGGCGCAGGTGTGGATTGCCACCACGTGATTCCATCTCCCCCTCGCAGCCTAGGCTGGAACATAAAGGAGCCAAACACCTTCAAACCCAGGCAGGAAAGCATCTTCTCTCCTGTAACCAAAAAAGCAATGAAACTTTTCATTGATTGCTTTTATCAGAGGCTCAGACCTAGGATACCAAGCATACAAGAAAATTTTTTTTCACATAAAAGATTTCTGATGGCCTCTGCACTTGTTTCAATTTCCTGTCCCTTCCAGATACTGCTGTCTGGGAGCAGTATTCAAATGGAGATACCATGCATTTTCCCAAAAACATTTTCAGCTACCTGACATGAAACATGATGGGCCATTCTTTTAACTTGAACAGGATGTTTATTTCCTTCATTTTTTTTCCCCCCTTTTTTTTTTTTTAACACCATCACCAGCGTTTCAATTTTATGAGCAGTCAGAGGCTTCTACTGACGGATTGTCCCTTCTGGGAAAAGGTTGTCAGGGCTGTGCAACCCAGGACGCAGGCTCTCTGCAAATTGTTTTGCACAATAGACATGGATTAGATTCTTGCTTCCTGATTTGCTGCAGGCGTATTTTGGAGCCAGTAGACTTCTATGTACAGAAGTCTTGTGGGAAGAATGTGTACTGATGCGCTTAAGTGGGGTGGACAAATTATGGCCCAGGGGCCAAATCCGGCCAGCTGTCTGTTTTTGTACAGCCCATGAGCTAAGAATCGTTGTTATATTTTTAAATGGTAGGAAAAAACCAAAAGGAGAAGAATGCTTTGTAACACATGAAAATTCTATGAAATTCAAATTTCATTGTCCATAAATAATCGGAACAGAGTTGAGCAGACTGGTAGATGTTGTCTGTGGCGGCTTTTGCATTATAAAGGCAGAGTTGAGTAATTTTGTCAGAGACCTTTGGCCTGCAAAGCCTAAAATATTTATTACTTGGCTCTTTACAGGAGAAGTTTTCCCCTTGTTATGGATTGTTATGGATTTATACTATGCTCCCCCCAAAGATGTGCAAGGGCTAACCCCCAGTACCTATAGGAATGTGACCTTATTTGGAAATAGGGTCTTTGCAGATAGATGATCTTGAGGTTCTTAGGGTGAGCCCTAAACAAGTATGTCCTTATAAAACCAGAAAACTCAGACACGGACACACACACACGTGCGGAGAACCCCAGGTGAAGATGAAGGCAGAGATTGGAGGGATGCTTCTACAAGCCAAGGGATGCCAAATAGTGCCAGCAAAGCACTAGAAGCCAGGAGAGAGGCCTGGAACATACTCTCCCTCACAGCTCTCAGAAGGAACCAACCCTCCTGATGCCTTGATCTTGGACTTCCAACCTGCAGAACTGTGAGATGATCAACTTGGGCTGTGCGAGCCCCTAGCCCCCAGTCTGTGGTGCTTTGTTCTGGAAGCCGGAGCAAAATACACCAGCTCCTGATCTAAACACACACGTTATCCACCGAAAGATGCTAATGCCCTTTTCACTTCCTTGGGCTCTTAAGAATGTCCGATTTCAACAAATGCTGCAGAAACTTCTTCCAATTCTTCCCACTGCCACACGTGGAAAGGCCACAGGGAACGAGCTGGGCTCTGTGGTGGTGACGAGGCTCCCTCAGAGATGCAGTCTCCCCCTCGCTGCGCTGCAAAACTCACCGCATGTGACATGCACTTTATTTTTCTCAATAACAAATGAATCGAGAACTGTCAGTTAAACTCCCACCTGAACCGACTTCTCATAGCCTCCTGTTCAAAAATTATAATTTTTAAAAGAGGCTTTCTTTTGAAAGAGAAAACAAGGATGGGTGCATGTGATTTTCTTTCTGCCAATTTTTTGCAAGAACAGACACCAGTGAAAGTGCCCAGTAGAATCCCAGAGTTTAGGAAAACTTTCACTTTTTAATTTTAATGCTCCAAATAATAAAACAAGGAAACTTAACGGGTTGGCTCCTTTAAAAACATGTTGAGGAACCAAACAGGATTTCAAAGGAGGACTCAGTTAAAATATTTGATGAAAGTGAATTGCCACCGAGAATAAACAGTAAGTTCTCCCGATCTGCATTCGACAATTAGTTACTTACAGTTTCAAAACATGCCTAAATCACTGGTAGCCGTCACTTCAACACAGGGAGAAGCTGCTAATGTTTGCAGTAGGAAAGGGGCACTTGTTCACTTTAGTAACAGGGCTTTGGGAATCTTTTGTAAATGACTTGTTTTGTAAACATTTAGACTTTGTATACTGTTCTGGAACACATCGATTGCGAAAAAACAAAGCGCCAATTACCAATCAAACAGAAGATTTACTGAGAAACTTTGAGATGCCCAGTTCTAATTCTGGTGCTGTGAGAACAAAAATATACCGAGACATGAACTTTGACCCCATTGAATTTATGGAATTCATTTTTAGCCTCCTGGCAAAGGTTAGAAAATTATATAGTCCAAGGCTAAACAGATGGAAAGACTTGTTTGTGCAGTTGATGTTCCGGCGGACCAAAGTCCTTGCAACTGCCATGAAACCACAGAGGAGGAGATGGATAGATTCAGCCGCAGCTCGCAGGAGGGGGACAGCCGGTGCCGGGGGGCCCCCTGTACGGGCAATGTTGACTGCACAGTTCCTTGCGAGGCGGTCTGCTTCCTGAGGGCAGGAGGTATATTTTGTCCACATTTTTTGTCACTAGTGCCTCACACTGGGCTTCATGCACAGTTGGGCTCAATACTGCTGCCCGACTGAATTAATGACCACGAGGAGCCTGGCAAAATAGGAATAAATGAAGTAGCTGGACTATATAGGAAGTCCCCATACATAAAGAGGCTTAATCCCCAAAGGTTACTCATCAGGGTTTTAGACTCAGAATTCATTTCTTACAAAAAATCTTGTGAACGACTGTCAGCTTCCTGCAACAGCCAATCCATAGAATTTATTTAAACTTATAATGGAAAGTGTTATATATTTATAATTACAAAGGAGGCAGTAGAAGCAACGTCGTTACAATTAAACAACATTTAATGACGTCATGATTCCCAGAGAATTGTTGTGGGCCATTCTCGGGGTCTCGGAGGCTACGTGCAGGGGAAGCACATTCTGTTCTTTCAGGAAGAGAGAACCAAGGAGAAAATCGATGAAGCTGAGAAGAGCTTGGGAAAGTCAAAGCAATTAAAAGGGATATCTGGCCTGTGGACGTAGCAAGGGCAAGTCAGAGTGGGATCGGTTCCCCATTTGGCAATCCCTGGCTCTTTCAACTGAAAGCACCAAAATCCAATTCAAACTGGTTTAAGCCAAAAAGGAGAGACTGGGCATCGCTGTGACTCATGCCTATAATCCCAGCATTTTGGGAGGCTGAGGCAGGAGGATCGCTTGAGCTCGGGAGCTCAAAACCAGCCTGGACAACATAGCAAGACCCTGTCTGTAAAAAAAAAAAAGAAAAGAAAAAAGGCATAAAAGAGGCAATGAGGCTCCTATCACCAAAAGTCCTGCAGAACTTAACTTGCTTTCAGGCATAGGTAGATTCAGGGGTTCAAACATAACATCAGAATGTAGTTTCTCTTTACATCTTGGTTCTGCTTTCATCTCTGTGGTTTCATTCTCAATCTGAGCTCTCCACATTGGGGTAAAAGTGGCCACCGGCAATGCTGGCCTTACCCTGGCAGCTGCAGCTGCTCGGTGACAGTGAGGAGCCATATTTTGCCCTCAAGCAACACGGTAAGTCAGTAATACTGACCTGTCTTTATTTAAAATGGTGATGTTTCGTTCTTCATAGGTTTTTTGGCATTGATTTTTATTTTAAAATATATGTTGCATTAAAATATTATTTACTTTGATTACTAAGGTTTTTGGCACTCCTTTAAATTTTGTGCCCAGGCAAATGCATTGCTTTCTTTCCAGCCAGTCCTGGCTAGATCTATGACATTATTCTGACCCTCTGCAGTCTCCAGATCCTAAACCGTGTGCTTTCCCCCACGGTACCTGCCATGACTGAATTGTAACTCCCCACCCCCCTGAAAAAAGATTATGTTGAGGTTCTTACAGCCTGTACCTAGGAATATGACCTTATTTGCAAATAGGGTCTTTGTAGATATAATCAAGTTAAGTCATTAGAGTGGGTCTTCATCCAATATCACTGGTGTCCTTAAAAGAAGAGGAAGACGCCATGCAAAGGCAGAGATACACAGGGGGAAATGTGTACACAGAGATGGCCAGGTGACAATGGAAGCAGAGATTGGAGTGATGCATTTGCAAGCCAGGGAGCACCAAGGATTCCTGGCAAACACCAGAAGCTAGAAGAGGCAAGGAAAGATTCTCCCTAAAGGTTTCAGAAGGAATATGGTCCTGCCAACACCTTGATTTCAGATTTCTGGCCTCCAGAACTGGGAGAGAATATATTTCTATTGTTTTCAGCGACCCCCTCTGTGGTGCTATGTTACAGCAGCCCTGGAGAACAGATGCAGTCCTCGACCTGGGCCCTTCTCTGCTTTCCTCCTGGGAGCCGGACTCTAGAACCATGTGCTGGCTCCTCTATATCTTCTTCACAATTTTCTCTCCCTCTGCCCACTGCTTACATGTTGGTGTGCCCTTGGGTTCCACTGTGAAGTCTTACGGGGCTCTTCTAGACAATCTCCCTCTCTACTATGCACTGGCAGCTAGAGGGGCCACCACAAAGGAATTCACTGGTGGGAGTTTCAGAATAACCGGATGGCAGCTAACCGGCTGTGGCATGGATTGAAGCATCCTGGAGGACAGGCATATGGTGATGGCTGCAGGGCGGTGTGTGCTGGGGGATGCAGAGCATTAATTAATGAGATGTACAACTTGAAAGTCACCCTTTACTCTACCTTAGGTTTTCACCCAGGTGATACATCCTGTTGTTCTTCCTTCAAACTGTACCTTGCCACCAGTGACCCAGACTGGAAACCTCAGCTCCTGGGACAGTCCCTCCCCACCTCCACCCACCGTTTTCCAATTGGTTGTCAAGCTCTAACTTTCAATTATCATCACTGCTGTGGCCACTGTTCAAATTCAGAGACCTTGAACAAAAACGTGGCGAAGGTCACACGGCTAAGAATTTGAAGGTCCACTGGTTCCAAGCCCTATCCTTCTTCCCTGACAACACAAGGCCTCTCGGTTTGTCCATGCACAGCCAAGCCTAGCACAGGTCCCGGTACAGAGTGATGCTTTATGGACGTCTCCTGACCTAATGAAGAACAGTGTGTTTTTCTCTGATTGTATTTAGTAGCTTCTTCCAAACAGGAGGTTTTTAGATTTTTGAGCCTTTCTTATTATTTGGTCATGCAGGGCCTGATCCTCTACATTGCTTCATACTGCTATCTTTAAGAGAAACAGGGCATACACTGAATTTCACAGCAATCTGTTGAGCACGTGAAATTGCTATTAGAGGTTCTTAAAACTCTTGTTTGGGAAGGCGAGTGGGAGAGGTAAGGGCAGGGGAAATACAATTCCCAGGGCAGGGAGTAAGCACAGATGGGCAATGGGGCAAAGAGGAGGGCCCGGTAACTTGTCCCTTAGGTTATGGACAATAAAGAGATTGGGAAGGAGCCCACCAATCAGTAATGACAAGAATGAAAGACACAGACACTAAATACGAACAAGGCACCAGGTAGTGCAGATTAAATCAAAGTCATGTATGTATCTTTCTACCTCCCAGAAACAAATGGAGAGCAACTGAGATCAGTTCAGAAATACTCTCCTGAAAAAGTGGAATTCTTTTCCTCATATACTCTGCCGAGAAGTTACTTGCATCTATTATTATTTACTCCAGCTTTGTTGTTTGATCTTATGAATTCTTGAAAAAAATAAGAATCAAAATCAAGCCAGTTTCAGTGAGGAAAATGCTTCAGCACATGTGTCAGGAAGCTTGCCATGCATTAAAATGCAGGGTCATGTGAAACGCTCATCACAGCACGGACACACAGCAGCACCTCGCACTATATGCATCTTAACTAACGTGAGTCCCCTAAATATGTATGTTTATGCTTAAAATTCAGCAGAAATTTATTACATATACTTTATTCAGAGCAACTCAGTAGTGCTGCTAAGATAAAAAAACTTTTCAGCTTTTATACGCCAAGGGGAAAAAAAACCAGCTTTCAGAATTACCATGCTGAACTTTGATGCTACTCTCAGAAAGTTACAGCTTAATTCTACATCTCTTATGCAAACTGGGTGGCACACGATTTCATTCCAACTTATTAAGTCAATTACCTGAAAAATAGACACCAAATTACAATGTATACTGTTTTTTTCCCACTCTATAGAGAATCAAAATGTCACAAGTAGGTGGGATACAACAGACTTTTAAAAGTTTTCTGCTTATGAATGATACATAATTTCAAATGACTCACAGCACTTGTTGAAATGAAGTATCCAGCCTGGCTGACTCATAATAACACTGACACTCGAGTTTCAGAAAGAGTTCCTACAATAACAAAAGTTGACCCAACCTATGCATTGCACAGAGTTACCTTGACCATAACAAATCAGTAATGACCAGGCTATCAGTCTTTTAAACAGGCAATACTAGCACAAGATAATGCACTCAATTATCTAACCCCATCTGCAAGTTCCATAGGAGCTACTTTCAGAGCTTTAACAGAATGCTTGGGGATACATTTTAAAACCTTTTAAAATGCAGGTTCCATTGTCAAGCTCTGATAAAAAAGTACAGCTCTTTATTCACCTGTAATTTTGAAAATGGCTTCATTTCTTTTTCCAGTACATGCAAGACACTTTGGATAGTTTAAGAATACTGTTATTTCTTAAAAACACTGTTTGAGAAATGTGTATGTCTGGAAATGAAAAAAAACCAGATGGCTTTATTTCTTTCATCTTCCTTTGCACCTACAGAGCCCGAAGAGATCATACAATGGATTTTTCACTTTGGTGTCTTTTCAACGAGAGGGTATTAGAAGAGAAAAATAGAGCCCTAAATAATTAAGACTGATTCACCCTCAACCAGCTTGCGACAATGTTCTACTTACTGATTTATAACACCTTTATGAAAAGTCAGATCCCTACATTTCAGTTTCCTATTCTAGTTTGGAAGATGGACATTTTACTTCAGCAGCGAAACTTCAAAGGGGAAAACTTCGGAAACAGACTGAACGCGCTTTGCATTGTGTCTTCGTCTAGGAAAGAGAGAGACACTAATGGATTTGTGCGCGGGAGGCGAGTGGGTTAGCTTTTATTCAAGGCCTATATTTGCATTATTCAGCTTTGCTGTCATCACAAACACCTTTTGTATGTGAAGAGGGCACTCGTCATTATTATTATTTTTTGCCCCAAAATAAAACTTCTGTGGAGGAATTACAAAGTTCTGAGGAATTAGTAAGAATCTCTCAAGAGTAAATTTCCTTTAGAGTTTCCTAGAGTTCTGACAGCATCATTTACTCTTTCAACCAGTATTTCCTGAGTACTATGTGTCAACTAGAGATCGGACAAAGTAAAATGGCACTTGACCTCATGAAGCTCTCCTCTAGTGGGAGAGAGGGATTCTTAACAGGCAAGCCCTTTATTACTAACAGGCATAATCGATCAGGAGCGATACGGGCACGGTGGAGAAAGAGGAGGAGAGGTGGGGGCAGAGGTGCATCCCTGCTTAGACAGATTCTTTGACTACCTGAGGAGGTGACACCTAATCTGAGATCTGAAGGGTGAAAAGGTCTCCTGGTGAGCAGGAAGAACAGTTTTGAGGAGAGGAAGTGGGGGCCTGACATTCTGAGGTCCGAGTGACCAGAGAGGGTGGGTGTAGAGGGAGGAACAACAGCACTCAACACTTCTTCTTGGCCCTTTTGCCCCTTCTTCCCCACCCCAAAGGAGGCAGCCAAGGCAGGTGCAGAGTCAGGTGAGAATGGAGGGCGCTGAGTGCAGCAGGGGTGAGGGCAGTCACCTGTGGGTTTCAGAGCATGTGCATGTGTCTGTTCCTTAGCGTGTGCATGGCTGTGTGTGCAAGTGTGGGCTAATCCAGGGGCCTCTCCCTCACTGGACCAGGGCTCATCTGGGAGGCCAGAATCTCTGTGCTACCTGTGTGTTTTCATGCAAATTAGTCTATGATGTGAATGGCATCTCTTTAGATGTGGTGCAGTGCAAAGCCCGAACACCTGTATGAGGCTGCCCTGGGGTGAAGGAAGTATCAAGAGTGATGCAGGGTCCTGGCTTGTGCTACTGGCAGTGCCATTACTGAGCCAGAGAGAAATGCAGAACCAAGTTGTGGGAGAAAGAGGATGACTACTCTCTCCTTTTCTCCCTAATTATGTGGCTAATTTTTTTCTAGTTACATCATGTAAAACGTCACAGGGATAACATACAGTCTTGATTTGTCCCTTTACCTTTTAACCCCCTAATGAGGGTGCAAGATGAATGCAAACTCCAGAACCACTGTGTATATGGGCGGGGTGAAGCCTCCAGGATCTGGGATTAGATTGCTTTCGTTTCCGCTGGGCCCCTCCATCTCCCGGATAGTAGGTCCCTTAACCTGCCAAGTCTCAGCTTTGACATCTGCAAAGTGGAAGTTCATATGGAGAGGAGACACTTGGCTTGGGACCCAGGTCTCCTGACTCCAAGGTGCCAATTCTCTATTGTTTTCCCCTTATCCACATCTTTGTGTCTGGATTTGCATACTTACGCTCTCAGCTGAGAGGGCGTTTCTTCAAAACAAACATTTAAATTTTAGTTTCTTTTACTCATACAAAACAAATCAAAAAAGCTTTCCAGGCAAATAAATTTTAAATACAGAATATGAAATTTTAAAATACAGAATATCAAATACCTCTTCTTGGTCCATGTAACATATGGCAACAATTTGCAAATTATTCCAGAAACATTTCTATCCCTTGCCATAGGAAATCAGAGTTGAGAAATAGCTCTGTTTTTACCACGCTTGAATATAAAACGGGCCACTGAAGTGAGATGTGCATGGTCCACAAGTGCAGGGTGGCAACAACCAAACTCAAGCTTCTCATTCTCTGCTTTTCTGAGTCTTTCATTTATGTCTGCACTTCTTTTTTGAGACAGTAAAGCATGACAAAAGGGTACTTAGATTTTGGGGGATTCTGAGAACTTTGGAAATAATGTCAATGCTAGCACAAGAATTAATGGCGTAAGAATGGTCTACTCAACCTTAGGTCCCTACTGCCAAAGGTCTTCTTCTACATTTCAATCAACTGAACGTTTTAAATGGAAACACTGACATTTTCATGACTTCGCTTTATCCTCCAGTGCAAAGAAGGTTTCACTCTTCACATGATGACACTGGGCACCTGTCACAAGCCTCAGCACCTCTGCTCTCAGCTTGGGGAGTGCAGAGAACCCGGGGCTGGGTGTGCTCTGGCGAAGAAAATCGGTGACACAAGACGATGGCGTCCCCCATGTGGCCGTTGTTATCCCGTCTCTAGGGACTTCCAAGGGAGACTGGGGGTGTCAGCTCCAGAATTCCCTGATTTACGACTCTATCAATCCAAGAAACTATTTCTTTTTCACATTCTCCATGAGCTGTCAGCACATCAGTGTCCTAGACAAGAAAATGTGGTGATATTTTTTGACAAACCTGGAGTGATGTGGCCCAACTCAAGCCTCATCTTGCCCACAGAGCCTTTCTGGATCAGTCAGTGAGAACAACTTTCCTCTTTCTTATAGGCCCATAGTGTTTGGTCTTGTGTGCAGGACTCCATATCATCTGCCTTGCAGGGTGATTATATGTTTATGTGTCTTCACTAAATTCACTTCATGGATTTTGAGTCCATGGAAGAAAAAATTTATATCTTTATCCTTTCTTTATTCCTCAGAATAATGCCTTAAACAGCAGTTCCTCAACACATATGCAATTGAATTTGAATTTCAAATTTATTCTCTATTAATAGATACAATCAGTGACAAATCCAAGATTTGCGTTGCAAGTTTAAGCCACGATACACACCATATCAATCAAGGGTTTTAATTATCAACAACAAAAATTGATTCAGATTAACTTAAGAGGATAGGAATTTACTGGAAGGATACCGACAGGTCACAGAACCAATGAAAAGGCCCCCAAAATTGTCTCGGAAAGTGAGCAAGCCCCGCAGAAGCAGGAAGCCGGGCACATCAGCTGTGTCGGGCTGGGCATCTACCCTTAGCGTTTCTGCCCCAGGCTCCTAACTCTCCTGCCATCATGTCCGATAACCTTTAGGGGCATCTGTTTCTAAAACTTCAAAACTGTGAACAGGAACATGCAATTGACCAAGCCTAGGTTATGCACATATATATGTGCATATATATGCACATGTCCTGGCTGCTCGAAGTGGGCAGATGATATATTTGCATCCTGTCCAAGGTAGGAACTGCATAATGGAGAATTTCCCCATTTTCAGAATAAAGACGGCCGGGAGAGAGAGAGAGAGAGAGAGAGAGAGAGAGAGAGAGAGAGAGAGAGAGAGAGAAAGAGGGGAAAGAAAGAGAAGGAGGAGGAGGAAGAGGAGGAGGAGGAGGAACAATGACAATGTCCACCAGGGTGGGGAAGAAATTTTGATTTTTGTTAACTAAGGTTTTTAAAAGCAGATTGAACAGGCTTTTTGCAAAAACAAATGAAGCTTCTGCATAAATTTATTTAAAAATCTAAATGGTTTGTGTAAGTAGAAACAGGTTAAGTAACTGTATAATTGGAGTGACAAACTCCATATTAATAATACAAAATACTGGAACATTTAATACAATCAAAAGATAAAAAATTTTTTTCGGGTCAATACTAATAAAGAGGAAACTGTTTTAGACTAGAACTCAGAAAAATTGGTTATTAGCTAGAGGGTTATTAATTAGGTCCCAGTGGTTGAAAATGAAGAACTGTATAATTCATATCCTCTCATTTCGCTCTATGTGGTATCTTCACCTGGTTCAGATTCTGAGATAAAGACTAGTTACCACACTGTGAAGTAGGTATGCTCCCAAAGCATGTCAATATCTTACGAATATAAATTATAAATCTTTTTGTTTTCCCGTATTAAATCAAAAATGCTCTTTCCAGGGCAAAAATTATTTGTTCATTATGACCGTGATGATTGTCTGTACTATGTATCTAGGCTGGAAATTCCCTTCCTGAAAACCTTCCACTTATTCCTAGTTTTCATGAATTAGTTATTTTAATGCTCCTGACTAGTCCAGGTGACTATATACCTCAGCATACGCCTTGAGCTACAATACCCTTCCTTTAAAAAATAGAGCCTTACATTATTTATGTTACACCAACTTTGTTAGGTCATGCTCTGAACAAATATTACTAAGTTTTATGTTAAGTTTTTCTGGAAATGGGCGCATCCAAATATCTGCTCTGTAATTTAGGTGTACTAGAAATAACAAAAATACACTTAAAAATACTTAAAAAGTTAAAAATATACTTAAAAATACTTGAAATTAAAATTGTTATTCATCTAGCCCGCAGAATATTATCATATATATGACTTTCGAGGTGCAGAAAATGGCACTTCTTTGGTAAGTAGTGACACAAGTCATCAACTCCATAAACAATTTGACTTTAGGTTCCATGAAGGGAAATCTAGACCATCACCAAAGAGGTGGTCTTTACTCCCTTAATGATGATAACTATGTGGACTATCATCTCCTTAACAAAGGGTGAAAGAAGTCCAACATCATGACAGTCACACAGCAAAGGGAAGAGAAGACAGTCTCTAAAGAACAGTAATGACAATTTTACAAAGGTGGTATCTGATTGTACAAGTGAACTACTTATTTTAGGATTTAATCAAACCAACAAGTTATTGCTCAAACCAGAATTATTGAACCTGAACAGCCCTATGGTTATATATGACTGTAAATTGAGCTGTCTAGAATAAAGGGCTCTTCATGTAAATTTAAGAAAGTGGCATGTCTCTCAGATAATTTTACAGCACAGTATGGGTTGTGTGCTAAAATATAAGGGAAAATCCTCATGTGCAAATAAATGACGAAAATTTGTTCAAGCTTAGCGCTAGCAGGTTTTAATTTGGGTAGTGATTTTTTTAAAGAGCTTATTATACATTTTGGAAGGAATGAGTAACTTGCAAAAAAGAGATCAAATATAACAGGAAGTGTCAATTAGATTAATATTTCTTGAGGCAATTTGTGAATACACGTCCAAAGTCTTAGCTTTATTTTTGCTCCAACAAGTCTACCTTTAGCGATTGTATATTAAATACATGATAATGCATTTGTGTAAAGATTGTGCTGGGGGAAGTGTACCATAGAATTGCTTACAAAAACAGAAAACTATTGATTTGAATGTCCGCTATTAGAGCACTCGGTAACTAAAGCGCACGTCCACACAATGTCACGTGATGCACGCACTAAAAATGAGGCCGGAAGGGAAATGCAGATCAAAACTATGATGAAATACCATTTTATACACGCTAGGTTGGCCATAATTAAAAAGTTGGAGAATAAGTTTTGCTGAGGACTGGAGAAAGTGGAACCCTCATACATTGCTGTGAGAATGTATAATAGTTCAGCAATTGTGGAAAACAGTTTGGCAGCTCTTCAAAAATTAAACATAGAATTATCCTACAACCCAACAATTCCACTCCTACGTATATACCCAAAGAACAGAAAACAGAGACTCAAACAAATACAGGTACAGGAGTGTTTATAGCAGCACTATTCACAATAGCCAAAAGGGGGAACCAACCCAGGTGTCCATCAACAGAGGAACAGATAAACAAACGGTGGCGTATACATACAATAGCACATTATCCAGCTGGAAAGGAACGGAGTTCTGATGCATGCTACAATAGAAATGCGAACCTCAAAAAAACTGTGCTAAGTGAAAGATGCCAGACAGAAAAGGTAACATATTGTATGATTCCACTTACATGAAACCTCTAGAATAGGTAAACCCGTAGAGACAGAAAGTAGACTAATGGTTGCCAGGGGATGGGAGGAGGAGTGCTTGGGGGAGTGACTGATTTTCCTTCTGGGGTGATGGAAATGTGTTGGACCTGCACAGAGCTGGTGGTCGTACAACATCGTGAATGTACTAAATGACACTGAATTGGTCCACTTTAAAATGGTTAATGGTTAATTTTATGTTTTGCGATTTTTTTCATCAATATAAAATAATGATGATGGAAAAAAAGAATATTTCATAAGGAAAAATGTTCACCACATATATTTAGTGGGAAAAAGTGTAAAAGGAGGCAAGAAAAAAGTGGATAAAGGAATCTACTGTCATACTTGCTAAAAATAATTTTTATAAATAAATAATATAAAATATATAAAGAACATATAAATATAACATATACAATATATACACAAATATGTAAATATATAAAATATACGCTAAGAGGACCGGAAGGACTTTTTTTTTTTTACACAAAAAAAGTAATCAGTGCTGATTCCTGGGCAGGGGGATTATGTGGTGGTAGGATTATGGTTGACTTAATTCTCTTCTTATCTGTATTTCCAAAATATCTCATAACGAGCATGTAATACTTTGTATGAAGAAAAAAATTGTATAGGTAACATAATAAAAATAGGAGTGAAAAATCAGGATTATGTCCCTTGACTCATAAAGTGCCTCTACAGACTCCAGTGATAACGTGGATGGCTTTTACATGAGCTCATCGGTATTATCAGGCAGATTATGTCCTGTGAAACATAATAACACAGTGAAAAGCCGGATATATCATGCTGAACAGACAAGTCAGGCTCTCTAACGTGGCTCCACTGTGCTTCTGTTCAAAGACTCAAACCTCTTAGTTGAGATAATATTGAGGCAATTATAGTAACACAATTAAGTTACCTGACATTTGAATGCACTCAAAAGAAATATACTTACAAGAAATATCATGTCAAGAAAATAAACCCACATACTGCACTTAAATACTCTTTTAATAAACATAATTTGCTTAAAATCGTTAATAAGAGCTCATTTTTTATCAGAGTATATCAAAATGTGACCAATTTAACCAGAATGAAATAAAATAGGGTATTTTGTTTACTGTTTTTCTACAGCTATTTCAGATTGCCGTTAAAAGAAAGCTACCCAAGTGAAAATAACTCTACTTTCATGCTTTAAGAAAACTTGATAAAAATGAAAATTTATAAAACAGGGAAATCACGTGACTAGCAATTGCATTATAAAAGAAAGACTGAATTATGCTATGAAACAATGAGCTCTTTCAATGCATTTCAAAGATTTGTTTTTCTACTTGTATAGAATGCATTTCAAAAAATTTCAGTTTTCCCACTTAAATAGAGTTATTACTTCAATTCTTTCAGGTTTTGTCTGTATCTACAATTATTTGTCTAGATGGTACTAATTGTTATCAGGAAGGTTCTCCTCCAATCCCAAATAATTTTCTTCTCATTAGCAGAGGCTGATATTCACTCATCCAACAAATATTTCAGGAGTGTCCACCACATTCCAGGCACTGTGGTCAGAGTTGAGGGGCCTGCGTATCACTGGCCCTACCCTGAGGCCATAAGTGGGGCGTCCGGTGCCTGGAACAGCAAGGGCACACAGGCACTCGGTGAATATGTGCTGAGTCTCGGCCTTAGGAGGAGGAGTCTGGGTGGCGCTGGAGATGCACATGGGAGCCTCTCCCAGGCTCACAGGGTGACCGTGTGGACTTGTGCACTGCAGAGTGGCTGGAGGATACAAGCTAACATCTATTGGGCATCCACTAATTCCGGGCAGAATGCCGAACACTTATGATTCACATCCCATTGATCTAGGGCCTATTATCACCCACACTTTACAGAGGAGAAAACTGAGGCCCAAGGGAGTTAAATTGCCTGAGGTCTGATGTAGGGAAACCTGAAGAAGGTATCTTTCTGCTCAGGGCAAGGAGAAAGAGGAAAGTGATGAAGACCAAAGTAGGTTCTTAAGGACTTCCTGCACCTTCAAGGGGTAGAGAGGGGTGGGCAAAGGGGTGGGAGGAGGAGCCCAGGAGAGACTTAAATGTCCAACAAACCAGGAAGATGCTTCCAGCAGGGCTGGATCACCACCAGCGCTGGGGCTATGGAGAGGTTTGGGGTGGACGGGAGGGAGGGCCCAGAAGCGCTTGGTGTTTAGTAACGGGGTCCCTCGCAGGGAGCCCCTTCATCTGCCTTGGGAGGGCGGGGCTGTGGAGGCAATGTGGCCACCTCCTCATCACACAGGCTGGGGGTGGAGGGTATAAATGAGTTGGAAACAGGTCCTGCTGGGGAGGAGAATCCAGGGAAGAGCTGTTTCAGGCCAGGGCAAGGGCAGCAGAGAGAGGCTGGAGTGTGCGAGCAGGAGGCGTGGAGGGGACGTGCAGGCCTGTGTGGGCAAAGGGATGCTGAGCCCAGCAGAGGGAGGAGGAGAGGGGCTTGTTCCCCAAATGCGGTAAACGAGGAAGGCATCTGAGTAAGATACACAGCGTGGTCTGTGGCAAGACAGAAAAGACCAGGAAAAGTTCAGGATGGATGGGTTGGCAACCTGAGGGGCGTGGCACCTACTAGTGACATCACCATTTCACAGGGTGACTTTCCGTTCTTTCCTAGGTTAGTGACACCGGCTTTTCCATTCATGGTAGTCTTGTAAAATTCTCTTTTAAAATAAGTGTGCTGGGTAAAATAAATCTGTCCATTAAGGGAAAAAGAAAGTAAATAATGCTACAGATGGTACAGGGACATGGCAAAACTTGCCAAGGTGAGGTGTGGATAAGGGAAGATTGGACAATGTTCACTAGGGAATAGATTTCCTAGTTAAATATCATTTAAAATTGAATTTTAAAAATGTACAGTTAATTGCTTCACCTGCAATGCTGGAAACTGTTTAGGCCGGGCCACATCTCAGCCAAAACCAACACCCGCCCTGAGAGAAGAGGGGGCTGAGTCCTGGCAGGGGTTCCAGGCTGGCCTTGGCAGAGACTGTGGCCTGAAGAGGTCGTCCAGCTGGCTGAAACATGTGGATTTGCAGCTGTACACTCAAACCGGGTCCCATGGTATTTTTTTTAAATGAAAGTTACCCTTATTTCAGTGCTCCATTAAAAATTTTTTCATGCTCCTTTTCAGGCAATATTTCATTTCATCTCATTCTATATTTCAGTGGAAAGTCTTTGCTCTAATGGCTAAGACTCAGCAGAAACGGACGGGCAGAGTTTTCTAACTGTGTCTCCTACTGCAGACAGTATCGAGTCTCCTTGGAGCATCTATGGCTTTTGCTGGTTATGAAATCGATTCTGGATACTGTGACATAAACAAGACCCAAAGACAAATGCCAACATCTTATTAGATCTTAGCCTTTCCTTTGGATTTCCTCTGGAATCTGAGTTGACTAATCAATTGTCCCATTTCACTGTAGAAACCCAAATAACACCTGCCACGCGGAGGCGCAAAGATGGTGGGTTCCAGAACCCTTTCCATCTTCCAGGACATTTACAGGGGCACGACCACCTTTGTAAGTTACAGACATATGCAGAAAATAAAATTTTAGCATAAAGGAAAAGTATGGGACTGCCCCATAGTATTAATTTTTATTCATGGATGGGGAAAATTACCATTTTTCCCTATTGACTTCATTTTGAAATTTCTTCCAGTGAAATATAATTAGTTGTTGAAAAAAGATAATCCTAGCAACAAAGTGCCATGTACCTATGTCTTCTAGATTTCCTGTGGCTGCTGCTACACCACCCTCAGCTGTCAGGTCAACGAGTACTTAGGATGGAACTTTTCTGGGGCAGAACAAATGCACGACTACATTTAAAAATGAATCTACTTGATACACAAGATTACTTCTCTGCTCCATCCATTAGGTTCATAAAGAAATTGGGTCACTCTGTAGGACGTGAGTTCAAAATTAAGACATTCCAATTTATCATTAGGAAAAAGTAGAATTCAAACAAAATCTTCTATATAGATGAAGATTCAGCTAAAAATCCATTAACCTAAAAATTAAAAACAGAAAACCTGAAAGACACAAATATTGATTTTTTTTTGGAGGGGTCTTATCCTCTAGACAATTTTTAAAACATCACAATACAGTCACAAACTGCTTCAGAGATAAGATTGATTACTGGTGCCTCGGAATGGATAGGAAACAAGTATCAAATGGCATAAAAACACTAAATTTGATTTTACAGCACTTCCTTCAAAACTCTAATTAAATTAAATGCAAATAATGTAAGCATGTATCAGACAGAAAGCTTATAAGCCTTCTAATAAAATTCACACAGTTCTTAAGGAGCCTTTACATAGCACGAGGCAGACATTGGAAAGAAAATATAAAAAATATGTATTTGTCCAAAACTTAGAAATAACAACTAGACTATATGCCTGGGAGAGCATGAATTCTTGCGAGTAAAAAATGCTACTTTTATTCATTTTAATATCTGTTAGGAGGCTAGACAGATAATAATTTTTAAAAAATGCGCTGGTAAATTTTTGCTATTAATTTATAAAGGTGACTTACGTGCCAGGTGACAAGGTATGGAATGGATATGACTTACTCAGATGCAATCACAATTTTAAGATTTAATAAATTTCTTCATAAATATTCTTTAATAAATAATCAAGAAAACTCCAAATAAATACTAGTATAATGAGAATGGAATTGTGAGCTTCATATTACTACTAGATGTTCTTAGCATGTATATTCCAGAAGTGTTTTTCAAAATGGAAGGAAATACTGTTCACTATTGTAGGGGTTAGCAAACTAGGGCCCTCAAGCCAAATCTGCTTTGCTGGCTGGTTTTGTAAATAAAGTTTTATTGGGACACAGCCATGCCCACTCACGTACATACTAGTGATGGCTGCCTGTGTGTTGCACCAGCAGAGTTTAGAAGCTTTGGCAGAGACCTTCTGGCCTGCAAAGTCTAAAATATTAATATTTCCTCTCTGGCCCCCTTTATAGAAAAGTTTGCCAACCCCTGGCTTGTAGAATCATTCAGAATAGTGATGATTCATATGTATTTTAATATTCACTGATGATAGTGAATTGGCAGAATAATTAATTTTGCTTCTCTTTGCTTTTCTACACTCAAAATAAATCACCTGTTTATTTTAGAATTTGTGGCTGATCAATGCTCAAAAACAAATAAGCAAAATCACTCATCAGAACTAAATACTCCACAAGTCATTTCCATAAAAATAAATGAGGCAGAGAACAAATGGGACAAAAATGGATAATGTAAATAATAAGACACTTATTCAAAGCAGAAGACTATCCTCAGGCTGCTAAGCAATTTAGTTACTTACAAAACATGATCAACCTCACTTGGATGCAATCGCCCTCTTTTCTATGAAATTAACATTTCCTATGAAAGGCATCATGACGGTGGTAAAGTTCAGAAACTTCTCTACTGAATGGGAGATGGGCCTGTATTCCCTTGCTTTTTTCTCTTTTTTTAAGTAAGAGGTCAGTAACTTGTGGTAGAGAGCTGAACTTTTCATTTCACAGGTGAATACTACCAGTTTCTGAGCTTAAGATGCAACTGTAAATAAATATATAATGTTCTCTGAAATGCAATATATAGGTCAGAAGGGTTAAGATGAAAATAACTTTAATGTTATTTAATAATTTAAACATAGAGATAAGATGAATTGCTTGGAGCACCTCATATGAGTAGAATGCTCTGGAATGGGCCATCCTTCCTGGCCAGGAGGACCGCCAGGGGGCGCCTGGTTTCTAAAATTTTCCTAGGGGTTGTTTTCCTTGGTGAAGATTCCTGGGTTGGTAAAGATTCCTCAAAATCTTTAGAGAGATCCTAAAACTGATTAATCGACTCCGAGACTCTCAGTTTCTTCCAAAGCCTGGACCTCAAATGGTCTACCAGATCCTCGAAGCACAGTGGGTGGTTACGTCCTCTAAATTTGGGAACCTGTATTTTAAACTATGTAGTCTTCAACCTACAGTCTTTCAAAACCTGTAGCCCAGCACAGCCCCAGGTCATTTTCACATGAATTGCGCTCAGGTGAAGACTTACTCCATGAAGAACTGTTTGTGGAAAATCGGAGAGTGTCTTTTGAAGTTCTGGGGACCTGGTGTGGCTTCGCTTTGTACTTACAGCATGTGACTTGAGCCAATGACTTGACCTTTTTGGCTTCAGTTTTCCTAGTTGCTACTTTTGTAGGATTGTTACAACAAGGAGTTCAGATAATGCCTGTCAAATGCCTGGCACACAGTAGGCACTTCATACTATTTACCAAGTGGCTGTTATCCTTTAATTATATTTAAAAAGAAAGAAAAGAAAATCCAGGTCTTTGTATTTACGTCTGGTAAATTTCTTAATTTCAGTTCATCTTTCACTTGTGAAAACCCTTCAAATCTTGACTTGTTCTGTCAGTCCAAGAATGAGCGTTTCCTCCCAGCCTGGACTACTCCAACGTGAACAATCTTTCTTCTGAGTTTTCACCGAAGCTGAACAGGGACAAATGGAGATTAAAGGTATGAAACCAGACACTCTCCTTGCAGGTTGATGGCAATCTGTTGATGGACGCTTCTCAGGGGAAACCTGTCTTGCGTGACAGAAATTTCCTCAGGTCCCCTAGAACCGTGGGGAAGCTGAAGCCATGGGCAAAGGTAGCAGTGACCCTCACTTGGGGTACTCACCTTGCCCCTAGCCCTGAAGTCCACGCTTCCTGGCACCTCTTGCTGGATGCCAGTCAGACCACAGTCTTTTGGTGGCTGCGGGTGACTTCCCGCTTTGCTAGGCATTTGGTGGCTTGATTCTGGGATGCCACATGTGCCATCGTCACTGCCTCAGACAGTGGAGAGCAGGGAACAGCGCTGCCCATCTCTTGTCTGCCTCTGTTTTCACCACATCTCTCGGTGTACCCATTTCTGGTGCTGGGGTCCATTTTTTTCTTAGCAGGAAATAGATTTCTCTCAGTCCACCTTGTACAATCTGGCTTTGTAGTGCTCACAGAGCTTTATCAAGTGCCTGACAGTAGCTGGAGTTTTTATTTTTAAAGCTTTTTACTTCTTTCCACCAAGTTACTGGCAGCAAATTCCCAGGCGCCAGCTCAGAGGGCATTTGAAGGGTGCTGCCTAGGACCACAACACCTGCCACTTAAGTCGCAACCTGGATGCCTGGCCAGTGTAGAGAAATGTAGGATCCTCCAAGCTTAGGGAGAGTGGCTTGTCTTGTGAGTTTCGCAGGCAGGGTAAGGAGATGGGGCATCTGATCCCAAGGATCTGTGGGTTCTCAAAGTTTCTCTCACTATGTCTCCCAGAGGCCTCATGGGTCCTCAGGCAAATGTGGCTATTGATGACCTGCTCTAGCAGCTCACAGTTGCTGAGATGGGCTCCCACAGAGACCCCCGATGCATCAGTGCATGTCTCTTAATGCATCGTCGACTCTATACTATCAAAAAAAAAAAATGCTGGTAGGAGAACAATGCATCTTAGAGAGACTTCTATCGATAACATTTTTTCCTTAAAAATTATTCTATTATTGACATGAAATTCACATAACATAATCATTTTACAGTGAACAGTTCAGTGACATTTAGTACATTCACAATGTTGTGCCACCACTGTGTCATCTGTTCCACACTGCTACTATTAATACCCCCAAAGGAAACTCCGTAGCCATTAAATAATCACTCCCCAACCCTCCCTCCTTCCAGGCTGGAAACCACCAATCCGCATTCTATCTGTATGGATTTACCTATTCTGGACATTTCATATAAACGTAATCATACGATACATGACCTTTTGTGTCTGGCTTGTTTCACTTAGTGTAATGTTTTCATGGTTCATTCATGTTACAGCATGTGTCAGTATTTTACTCCTTCTTATGGCTGAATACTATTCCATTGTATCTACACACCACAATTTGTTTATCCACTTACTAGTTGATGGACATTTGGGCTGTTGCCACCTTTTGGCTGTTGTGAATGGTCCTGATACGGATATTCATGTACAAGTATTTGTTTGAACACCTCTTTCCAATTATTTTGGCTGTATATCTAGGAGTGGAATTGCTGGGTCATATGACAATTCTATGTTTAACTTATTGAGGAAGCAGCAATTCTTGCCCATTTTTAAATTGTTTGTCCTTTTGTTGTTGCCTTGTAAGAGTTCTTTATATATTCTGGATACTAGATCTTTATCAGATATATGATTTGCAAATATTTTCCCTTTTCTTGTGGACTGCCTTTTCACTTTCTTGATAATGTCTTAATTACTCTTCTCTTTTTTTAACAGTCAGATTTATTCAGCTATAATTTATATACAATATAAAATTTATCCTTTCAAAGTGTTCAATGTCACGACTTTGGGTAAATGTACATAGCTGTGAAGTCACCAGTGATCAAGATGTAACATTTCTACCATCACAGACAGTTTCTCCTGTCCGCTTCTGAAGTTAATTCCCTCCCAATGCTAATTACTTGCTAAGTTTTGTTAATATGCTATAAACTTCAGTTTTCTGAAAAATTAACTAGGAACACCTAACAAACAACACTAGGTAAATGATGCGCCACTGTATTATTTGTACTAACACTGTTCAACTTCTTATATCTAAAATTTGTTCTTTCCCGGGACACATTTGTTTCGGTTGCGTAGACTTAGAACCGGCAGAATGCATCGCAACTCACCTCCTGTCTTTTGATGCTGCTCCAAGAAGACTCACTCCAGTAGAAGCACAGAGGCAAATTTCACTGCAAATACATTCCGTCTAAGTGATTCCATGTGCAATATAAAAAGGAGACAGGATATAGGCTGAAATATTTCTTTATTGGCATCCTTTCCTAAAACCAAAACAGGACTAATGATTTTCTGGTTTCTCAAGAGACAAAGGAAATTATTTAAAAAAAAGAAACTGAAATTCGCACACTAGTATGACCATGCTTTAGACATCTACTGTCAAGTCTAAAGTTCCATGTTCTTCCGTGGAGTTATTCTGTTTCTTGCTGAAACTGTCCTAGAGATGTTCTCGTGCCGTTCCTATCCCCGTGAGGGGGCTTCACCTTAGGCTGAACCCAGAGGCTGGTGGGAGGTTCCATAGGAACTTTCCCTTTAAACTGGCCCCACCCATTTGAGGGTCCACCTAAACTGGACTATAACATGCCCACCATTTTGGGGCTGATGCCGTCTTAGCCTCAGCTTGTCTGTATGCAGATGTTAAAATAAACTTCTTTTCACCTCTTCTGGCCTTGTGCATTCCTCCCTAGGCATTTCTAACACTTCAGTCATTATTTGACCCCTTTATTTGTGCTAGGTTGAATGGTAGATGACAGGCAGAATCCTTGCCAAATCCGACAATGAGAAGTTAGTGACCTGTGTTGGCAAAACAGTAAATAGAAACGACACCTGAGGCTCAAGCCAAGTGCTTCTAAGTCTCTCTGAGTGTACCGAATAAAACAAGTTGGCAGCGTGCTATGATTCCACAGGCAGGTGGGTTTTGGTGTGCATGTCATTTACCACGTCGTACCAAAATGATCTGTTTGCATATTTGTCGTCCTCACTAGACTGGCATCTCTTCAGGGGCTGAACCAGTTTTATTTGGCCTTGTTTCCATAATGCCTCTGTGATGTCTAAACAGAGGGGTCACTCAGGGCACGTTTCCAAGGACCCAGGCTTCATCCTCGTCTGCACGCAAAATGGTTTACTACATTATATCCTCAGTTATACCTTTTGTGGGCTTTCTTCTCACTTCCTCTTAATATCCCTGCTACCTCTGAGGCTACCTTGATTTGAATTACATTCCTAGTATCTCTGAAGTGGGCAAGCGGATAGTTACCACTGAAGTCCAAAATGTTCACATTAACAAAGGAAAAGGTAGTTATTTCTGGACAACTAAATAAATGTAAGTAAGATATAAAATTGAATTGGATACCAGGCCAGAAAAAAATTGCTACAGCGGACATTGTTGAGTCAGTTGGTGAAGTCAGAATACGGAACGACACTCCATGCATTATGCATCTGCCCTCCCGTTCCCCTATTCTCTTATTTCCCCCCTCCACTGGTTCTAACCATAGATAAGAGTTTTATATCAATGTAAAATTTCCTGAGTTTGATAATTGTTTTGTTATTATATTAGATACTGTCCTGTTTCTTAGGAAACGCACACAGAGGTATTTAGGGATAAAGAGACATGATGCATGCAATTTAATCTCAAATGGTTCAGACAGAGAGAATTTATGATAAAGTGAATGTGGCAAAATGCTAGCAATTGGTGAATTTGGGTAAAGGGTATTAGGAACTCTTTATAACATTCTTTCAACTTGTGTGAGTTTAAAATTATTTCCAATAAAGTTAATAACAAAGTTGCTGTTTCTAAGATCATTAAACCTTTTCTTTGATGCTCTGTGAATAAAGGGCACAGGCAACAGATAGCCAGGTCTTACCAGCCGGAGCAATCCTTCATTATTGATCCATCCTCGAGTTCCTCCTCGTTCATTCCTCCCCCACCATTCTAACTTCCTCCTCTCTTTGTCTACTTGTGGACATGCCCTAAGGCCCCTTTGCTTGCAATCTTTTTCTCTGCACTTTCTTGGTACCCTTGGTCCTGCTCCTGACTTCTGTGGTCACATTCACCCAACTGCTGTTGAACACTATTGTGTTGGGGTGCTAGGGCAGGTTACAGACGTTTGATTTATGATCGTGTAAAGCAAGCACACAGAGGGTGCTTCTGATCTGGGCTTTAAAGAAATCATGGATTTTAACTGAAATTGCAGATTTTCATTTCCTCACTGCTTACTCCCACAGACCCCCAGCAGACTGGTTTTGACTCTCATCATCATTCAAATCAAACTGTCCTAGGTAGCATCATCAAAAACTTCTAATTGGAAATGAGATGGATAGTTTCAACCTTTGTCACATTGACCTCTTAAGAAGCTGTGTGGTCTGGGATAAGAGGAACGACAGAAATTTATATGGCACTCACTAAGGCAGGCTCTGTTCTAGGCACTTTACATATAATTATCAATTTAATTCTCTCAACAATCCCAGTGGTGGGTTTTATTTTCATTGTCCTTTTATAGCCAGAGGTTGAAGCACAGAGAGGTTAAGTAACTGGACTCCTGGTGGAGCCAGGACTGCAGCCTAAGAATCTGTGCATGTGTCACCACATCACACTGTACACAGAGTCCTCATCATGGTTCCTGGTATACAGTCGTCGGGTCATAGTCTGAAATGTCAGTGCTTGGTGTGCTCATGGCTGAAGAATGACCAGACACACCAAAGGAAGGCAAGCATGAAAATGAGGTTTATTGAGGAAAGATAGGATTATAGAGCAAGAGCAAGACAGACGTTTACTGAGCAAGATACACCACAGATGACAGCTGGACCCATGGTCACAGCAAAAAAGAGAGAAAAAGGGCTTGGTTGTAGTCTGGGTCTTGTCTTATAGTGTCTGGATTGGGACCTCCCTTGTGGCTCAGATTTCACCATGGAACTACTTTGATTGGACAGTTGGGAGTTATATGACCTGAGTCTTACTGCCCATGTGAATCTCCCATAAGCCTCCTTGAAAGCCCATTTGGAGGGGGAGGGTGAACTGCAACCACACTCACTTTCCTCCCTAGGGGACACAGAATTGCTTGCTATCTACCTAACACAGTCAGTGTGGAATATATGTTTGCTATTACCTTTGTCATTAGCTATCTGGACTGGGGGTGAAGGTCTGGGCTTGTAACCTAGAGAGAGCTGTGTTGCCCACGTATGGCTCCTGAGCACTGGATACGTGATTAGTACAAACTGAGATTTTTTTTCTTTTTTTTGAGACATAGTTTCACTCTGTTGTTGGGGCTAGAGTGTCATGGCATCAGCCTAGCTCACAGCAACCTCAAACTCCTGGGCTCAAGCGATCCTTCTGCCTCAGCCTCCCGAGTAGCTGGGATTGCAGGCATGCGCCGCCATGCCCGGCTGATTCTTTATATATATTTTTAGTTGGTTAATTAATTTCTTTCTATTTTTAGTAGAGACGGGGTCTCGCTCTTGCTCAGGCTGGTTTGGAACTCCTGACTTTGAGCTATCCTCCTGCCTCGGCCTCCTAGAGTGCTAGGATTACAGGTGTGAGCCACTGCACCCGGCCAGTGAGGTGTGTTTTAAGTATAAAATATTGGATTTTGGAATGTAAGTGTAATTTTAAGTGTAAAACATTGGATTTTGAGAATTTAACACACACAAAAAGAACATAGAATATCTTGGTAATTTAAAAATAATTTGGATATAGTGAGTTAAATAAAACTCTACATTAAAATTAATTTCACATTTTAATGTTTACCTTTAAAAATGTATTTACTGTTGTAATTTAAAATTACAAATGTGGCTTGCATAGAATTTCTGTTGTTCAGTGTTGGCCTAGACACCGGAAAGCATGAAGCCTGGAGCTCCCACTGGGAAGCAGCATTAAGCCTGAGGGACGCAGCAGCCTGCAGATGGGGAGAAAAGTCGGAAGTAGCTTTGGGGTAAGAGACTCCAGGGACCTACCTGCACAATTGCCAATATTCGGACACTGCCTCCCTCAACCAGACAGTGAGGCCGCAGACTTAGAAGGCTGTGGAAGACTTTTCCATTTCCAATATGATTGCTTCAAATTCTGGGCGAGCAGACAGGGCCCACACAACACTCGCCATCAAACAGTAAGTGTCAGGTGGCCGCCATGCTGCCCGTCACGCCGCCCGCCTTCTTCACGTGGGGAGACGGCTACTGGAAGTCCCGCCCCTTCTCTCTCACTGCGCCTGCGCCTGCGCCCGCGCAGCTGCTGCTGCTGCTCTTCCTGCTGCTCCTCGAAGCACGTTTATTTCGGGCGGTCCTGCCGTTTGCGGGGTACTTGCGAAGTTGCTAGGGGGTATGGTTGCCTTACACTCTTCAAAACTACCTGCTTGTCTAATATCTTGTCCTCTTCTCCCAGGGCTGACGGGCAGAGGAAGGGCGAGGACTCGCATCACTTGCTGCGGACTCTTCCTGAAGCATCTCCACCTTGCTCTGCTCCGGAAACACCTAAAACCGGTCCCCAAGACTGAGCTGCGACTGGTCCTCAGGTCTCCGCCTCCTGCGCACTGGCCTCACCGCAGTCTCCACGCCGCGGCCAAACCCCTGTCGTCATGGCCTCTCCTCCTTCAGTCTGCAGTCCGGTCACCAAGGTGTGTCTTTTGACTCTGTCGGGACCTTTTGCAGATGTCTTTTCCCCATCATGGGCCTGGGCCGCAGTCGTCTGTTATCTGGACGACTGGTGGGGACTCCTTCATTGGTTTTCCTGTTCCCAGTTTGACCCGCCCTCCAGTGGGTGTTCTTCCTGAAGCGTGTGTTTGATGCTGTCGCGTGGCGGTGTTGCCGTGAAGTCCAGGCTCTTACAGATGACTGCCTGCCTGACGGGCCTTTCGTCGTCTGGCTCTTCCTTGGTTCTTCAGCCTCATTACCCACCCCTCACCTTCTCCCTCTTTGCAGTCCAGTCTAAGAGGTTGGAAATCAGACTGGCCCGGAGTGTTAGTATCTAATCGGGCTTTAAAGTCTTCTTGACCCAGAGGAAAGCTGCCCTCTGGCAATAATGAGTTATGTTGAATTTTTTACCTGCACTTCATCAACCCAGCCCTCCCCCGTACCACCTCTGTATTTCCCACCCTGTCTCTGCTGCCCAAGTATTGCCTGGCAAGCTTACTCTTCCTTCAGGTCTCAGTTTAGCCTCCTCTTACTTTGGAAGAAGATCTTTTTCCCCTCTACTTTTCCCTCATAAACAATGCTTTGCACCCTGCTTTATAGACTGATTTTGAGCATGGTCTGCTTCTTATCCCATTCGTGTCTCCAGCACTAGCAAAGCACCAAGCCCATAGTAGTCGTCCGATAAATACCTGTTATGTGAACGAAAGGATTCAACACAACTCATTATTGCCAGAGGGCAGCTTTCCTCTGGGTCAAGAAGACCTTAAAGCCTGATTAGATACTAACACTCTGGGCCAGTCTGATTTCCAACCTCTTAGAAGAGAGTAAAACTCCCAAGGTCAAGGGCAATAGTTCTCTAAAATTCTAACTCCTTCCTTCTTGGCCAGCTGATGAAATGTTCATCTCTCTACATCCCACTGCCCCTGTCTGCTCCCCTTTTCTTTTCTTTCTTTCTTTCTTTTTTTTTTTTTTTGAGGACAACCAGGCTGAAAGTGTGCCCATGGAAGTGAGACTGAGGAGGAATGGGATAGAAACGATTTCTGCTTAGCTGTGGAGAGTGAAGTAACTTTTCACAATTGTTAACTACTTGGTACTTTTCATCAGCTTTCTATTTCCAAGTATTATTCCCAAATTAAATTTGAGGCATTTTGGGAGCCTGAAATACCTTCTGAATTATTGGATGTGGCTGTAAAATGTGTTCTCAAGGAGCCCCTTGTAAATTTCCATGAGTGGTTGTTATCCTAAGTCATATGAAGGCAGTAATCCATCAGAGTTACCCCATGTGCACAAGGAAGGACTGTCTAGAATCTAATTTTATCTCTAACTCTATAAACAGCCAAGTGGCACCATTTATTATTTTACATAAATCAGTCCTGAGACTAAATTCTCCTTTAAATGTGTCCTTCAGTCTTTTCTAATACAGTCCTGCTTAAAAAGCCTCAGTAGCTTGAAACAGTTCTATGGCCTTTGCATTTGGGGAGGGAGAGAGGTCCTGGAGGAATGAGAGAAGAGAGACGCTTGAGAGGGAAAAGGAACCCCCTGTTCAGCACAACAGTCCAAGGAGGCTTTGGCCTCATGAGCCAGAACATCTGGATGAAAAGCAGAGAAGCAAGTCAATGGCAGGCCTATTCTCAACTTGGCTAGTTGCCTTTTTCTATTCTCCTTTAAAATGTCTTTTGGAAAATGAGAAATTGTAGGTCTGCATTAGTCACTGTTAGGAAAACTTGTACAGGAATTTGCTCTCTAGTGACTGGACTTGGAGAGTAGCCGGTATCCACGGTTCCTGAATAAATGCTAGTGAGAGACCAGGACACTGATGAAGACTGATGCTAAATGGGCCGTGTGCTTCCTGTGGTTCTAATGGAAATCACGGCATATTTAGCATAATGGCAATATGGAAAATCCACTTCCTTCTCCCAGCCATATTTTTACTAATATAATATTATAATATGATTCTCTCTTGTTTATCCCCTTATTTTTTATAGTTAAAATTTTAATTTGGTGTTTAAATGTAATTTGAATACTGCCTAGAGCTCTCCAGAGACAAGGTGTGATATCAATTCTGTAGAATGGAATAATTATAATTTTCACATGGTGTTGGTTGTCAGCTTGGGACATGTGATGCCTCATGACTGGGTGTCTATACACTCCTGCCATCAGCTTCGAAACCACCATCATGAGCGAATGAGAAACTGATAAAAATAAATGTTTCTCTCCTTCCAAAGTCAGCTACCGGAGTGGAAAATCAACTTGTTATCTTTTCTTGCCATACTTTATAGGATGAAAATCTAGTCTTTAAAAAAATATTTAGAAATAAATAGCCTGGTTTCTTCTTTCTGTTCAGCCACAGGCTGAATTTCTGGGCAGGTAAGTCAACTGTGAAACTTAATCCTTTCCTGTCTGATTTTGGCTGCTGTGCTTGGGGACAGATTATATTTTTGTTGTTGTTTTGCTTGTTTGTCATTCTCAGTCCAGTGAATTCTGCTCTCTAACTTCGATCCACAGCTAGTTTACATTCCCAGTATTTGACATCCTTGGGTGAGATCAGAAATGGCAAAGAACTTTGAGAACTTCGTTCTCATATGGTTATAAATGTTTGCCTGTTGGGTGTTTTTGGTTTTGGTTAATTCATAAGCTGGTATTGTTGTTGTTTTTTTTCAACATAGAGTTTATTTTTTAGAGCAGTTTTAGGTTCACAGAAAAATTGAGCTGTGCAGAGATTTCTCGTGTAGCCCCTGCCCCACACCGTCTCCCACTGCCAACATATTCCAAGAGAGTGATGTATTTGTTGAAGCTACATTGACACATCATTATCACTCAGGGTCCATAGTTTACATTAGGATTTATTCTTGGTGTACGTCCTATGGGTTTGGACAAATTCAAAATGACATGTATCCACCATTGTAGTATTATACAGAGTAGTTTCACTGCCCTGAAAATCCCATGCTCGGTCTGTTCATCCCTCTCTCCCCTAATCCTTGGCAACCACTGATAGTGTCACATAGTCGGAATCACGCAGTATGTAACCTTTTCAGATTGGCTCCTTTCACTTAGCAATATGTGTGTAAGTGTCTTCCGTGTCTTGTCCTCCCTTGAGCGCTCATTTCTTTTTAGCATTGAATAATATTCCATTGTCTGAATATATCACAGTTTATTTATCCATTTACCTACTGAAGGACGTCTTGGTTGCTTCCAAGTTTTGGCAATTATGAATAAAGCTGTTGTGAACATCCGTGTGCGGGTTTTTATGTGGACATACGTTTTCAACTCTTGGGTAAATACCAAGAAGCACAATTGCTGGAATGTATAGTAGGAGTGTATTTAGTTTTGTAAGAAGTTGCCAAACTGTCTTCCAGAGTGCCCATGTCAGTTTGCATTCCCACCTGCAGAGTTAATGGGAGTTTCTGGTACTCTGCGTTCTCACCAGCGTTGGCTGTTAATAGGGTTCTGGATTTTGGTCATTCTAACAGGTGTGTAGTGGTGTCTCACTGTTGTTTTAGTTTGCGTTGCCCTCATGACACAGGGTGTGGAGCACCTTTGCGTGTGCGTATGTGCCATCTGCATATCTTCTTCAGTGAGCTGTCTGACAAGGTCTTTGGCCCATTGTTTAATTGGGTTGTTTGTTTTCTTACTGATAAGTTTTAAGTGTTCTTTGTGTACATATTTTTTTTCAGAAACTGGTGCCGTAGTGTGTGTGTGTGTATGTGTGTGTGTATTTGTATTAAGCTTTATTAAGGTTTAATTGACAAATGAAAAAATTGTATAGATTAATGGTATACAATATAATGTTTGATACACATATACATTGTGCAATGATTAAATCAGGATAATTAACACATTCCTCATCTCACATGCTTATCAGTTTTTCTGGTGAGAACATTTAAGATCTACTCTCCTAGCAATTTTCAAGTATACATTACATTATTAACTATAATTAACATGCTGTAGAATAGATCTCCAGAACTTATTCCTCCTGTCTAACCAAAACTTCGTACCCTTTGATCAACATCTCCCCATTTTCCCCCTCCCCACACTCCTGGTAACCACTGTTCTCTCTGCTTTTGTGAGTTTGACTTTTTTATTTGTGAAAATATTTATTTATTGATGTTTTAATTGACAAAAATTATGTGTATTTATCATGTACATGTCATTTTGAAATGTGTAGACACTCTTGAAATAGCCAAATAAAGCTAATTAACATATGCATTACCTCATATAGTTATCGTTTCTTTTATGGTGAGAACTCTTAAAATGTACTTTCTTAGCAGTTTTCAAGAATACAACATACATTGTTATCAACTAGAGTCACCATATTGTATAATGGATCTCTTGAACTTATTCCTCCATCTAACTGACCTTGTGTTCTTTGCCGGCATCTCTCCAACCTCCCCCACAACCCCTAGTAAACACCGTTGTACTTTCTACTTCTGTGAATTCAACTTTATTAGATTCCACATATAAGTGAGATCAAACAGTGTTTGTCTTTCTGTGCCTGGCTTATTTCACTTAACATAATGTCCTCCAAGTTTATCTACTTTTTTAATATTTATTTTTTTTATTTCAGAATATTACAGGGGTACAAATGTTTAGGTTACATATATTGCCTTTGCCCCTCCCGAGTCAGAGCTATAAGCATGTCCATCTCCCAGACGGCGTGCACTGCACCCATTGGTGTGAATATACCCCTCCCTTCCTCCCCCACCACCTGCCTGACACCCGATGAATGTTACTACCATATATGCACATAAGTGTTGATCAGTTAATACCAATTTGATGGTGAGTACATGTGGTGCTTGTTCCACATCCTAGGCCACAAAACATGTCTCAGCAAATTAGAAAAGATAGAAATTATACCATGTATCTTCTCAGGACACAGTGGAATAAAATTAGAAATCAACTCCAACAGAAGCACTCATTGCTACACAAAGTTTTTCTACTTTGAAGCAAATAACAGGATTTGCTTCTTTTTAACAGCTGAGTGGTATTCCATTATGTATGTGTATGTGTGTGTATGGCACATTTTCTTTATCCATCCATCTGCTGTTGGACGCCTATGATTCCATATCTTGGCTATTGTGAATAATGCTGCAATGGACATGAGAGTGCAGATATCTCACTTTTATTTCCTTTGGATATATACGCAGAAGTGAGATGGCTGAGTCATATGCTAGTTCTATTTGTAATTTTTTTGAGGAAACTCCATACTGTTTTCCATAATGCCTGTACTAATTTACATTCCCACCAATAGTATATGAGAGTTTCCTTTTCTCTACATTCTGATCAATACTTTCTATCTCTTGTCTTTTTGGTAACAGCCATTCTAACGTGTGTGAGGTGATACCTTATTGTGCTTTTAATTTGCATTTCCCTGATAATTAGTGTTGTTGAGCATTTTTCGTATACCTGTGGGCCATTGTATGTTTTCTTTCGAGAAATGTCTATTCAGATCCATTACCCAGTTTTAAATAGGGTTATTTGTTTTCTTACTATTCAGTTAAGTTCCGTGTATATTTTGGACATTGACCTCTTGTCAGATGTGTGGGTTCCAAATAATTTCTCCCATTTTTTAGGTTATCGCTTTGCTCTGTTGTTTCCTTTGCTGTGCAGAGGCTTTTTAGTTTGTCTGCTTCTGCTTTTGTTGCCTGTGCTTTTGGGGTCTTATCCAAAAATCTTTGCCAAGACCAATGCCAAGACACGTTTCCCTATGTCTTCTTCTGGTAATTTTATAGTTTCAGGTCTTATGTTTAAATCTTTTATCCATTTTGAGCTGATTTTTGTATATGGTATGAGATAGGATTCAATTTCATTCTTCAGCACATGGATACCTAGTTTTCCCAACACCATTTATTGAAGAGACTATCCTTTCCCCATTGTGTGTTCTCAGTGCCTCTGTTGAAGATTAGTTGACTGTAAGTGAGTGGGTTTATTTCTCGGCCCTCTATTCAGTGCTGTTGGACTATATGTCTGTATTTATGCCAATACCATGCTGTTTTGACTACTACAGCTTTGTAGCAGACATTGAAATCAGGTAGTGTGATGCCTCCACCTTTGTTCTTTTTGATCAGGATTGCTTTGGCTATTCAGCATCTTATGTGGTTCCATATGAATTTTAGGATTTTTTTTTCTACTTCTGTGAAAAATGCCATAAGGATTTTGATAAGGATTGCATTGAATCTGTAGATCGCTTTGGGTAGTATGGACATCTTAACAATATACGTTCTTCCAATCCACGAACATGAGAAATCTTTCCATTTATTTTGGTTTTCCTAAATTTCTTCCATCAATGCTTTATAATTACCGGTGTACAGATCTTTCACCTCCTTGTTTACATTTTTTCCTAAGTATTTTGTTATTTTTTTGGATGCTATTTTTTTTTTTTTTAAAAAAAAAAAAGACACATTTATTCAGCATCATGATCAGACTATTACATTTAGCAATCAACAGCATGGGTGCAAAAAAAAAAAAATCTACATTAAAACCCTTTGTTGGAATGCTTTACACTTTCCACAGAACAGAAACTAAAATAACCTGTTATACAATTAGTCACAAATACAGTCCTCGAGTTTTTTGCCCATACATATGAGTATTGTCTAAAACATGTCTTCTTTGTAGCAGCTAGGCCCTGCCACCACTGTGCTTGGCTGAGTTCACAATCTGTTGTAACCTGTAGCTTCGCTGTCACTTCTCTGGCTCTCCTCTCCTGCTAAGCTTTGTTTCCTGGGAATAATTAAAACCTTCTGCCACTGCCATAGCTACTGCTGCTACTGGAACCACCATAGCCACCTTG